>JAQGAI010000533.1:0-19561 GCA_034696905.1 Lepidocyrtus violaceus
ACAATGCGAGCTGGAACGGAAAGAACAACAATGCCAGGAATGACCACAGAATCCGCATTTGATACGACCACACTTGGGGGAGAAACATCGACTGCTTTCTCCAGAGATATGACTTCGACTCCCCAATCCAGAAGTGAAGACATTGTCACAGATAGAACGACGGAGCGCTTTCTTCCTTCAACAATGCAACCCGAGTCAGTCATGTCAACAACAATGCGAGCTGGAACGGAAAGAACAACAATGCCAGGAATGACCACAGAATCCGCATTTGATACGACCACACTTGGAGCCTATACGTCGACTCCCCTTACCAGAGCTATTACCAGTACTCCCAAAGGAAGAATTGAAGAAACCTTATTTGATACTACAACTTTGCCAACATATGCATTTAATCAAACTTCGACTGAAATATTTTTTAACGAATCTAGTACTTTTATATCTAATGCCAGTGTTGAATCTCAAACAGATCATAGTCTTTTGCATACGACTACCTTAAGTTATTCTTTAGATGATGCTAGTCCTGATAATGATACGATAGGTTTACCAATGACGACAATGGTTTCTACCGTGACCGACAAACGCGAAAGAACCTCAAAACATGGGACATTTTTCGATGACACCGAGTCCCCTATGGACTCAACAACTCCGATAATATTTGACGGTTTGACTGACGCTACAGAACGGATTTCTTCCATCACTTTCACCAACCTTTCTAATACAACCCCATTCCCTCGAAATGATAGCTTAGATTACCGCTCCCGATTGTTGTCCCGTTATAATGACGTTTGCGACACGGATGACGATTGCGGCTCATATGAAAGTTGCGTTGAGCAGTATTGCGTAGACGTTTGTTCCCTTTTCCAACCCTGTTCTAAATGCTACGGTAAAAATCACAAGGCCTATTGTTCATGCCCGCATGATGTCTCTGGTCCATACGTCCTCTGCTCTGGGCAGGTGGCAGAAGGTAAAAATATATGTATCTCATATTATGAGTCATATATGGAGAAAGAGGATAGCATGCACTTTTTATCCATTTATTTTTGTTTTGTTTTTTGCTGAAACTGATGAATGGCCAATATTGTTTTTTGTTCTGCGGGTAATAATTGTTGCGTTTTTTGCATGCATGATTTTTTTTTGCCAAATCTCCACCTCTACACATTTTTTTTACAAGAGATGCTACTAGGTGGGGATCTCTGGAAACTTTCTGCCTTATTGAGTCATAAGTTTTATATCTTGGCTGGTGTGTGCACTTGTTTGTTAATAATTAACCTACAATCTAGAATAGAGCAATTTATGTTGAATGCAGCCTCAAGTGTCAATTTGCAAGTGGACTTTACTTCAAAAAATAACTAATACAATTCTTCCCCTAAATTTATGGAATGCATTGCACGAACACAATATATTTTGCTAACCTTGGCCGGAGAATGTGGAGAAATAAATTTTCATTCGAATTAACCACGAAAGGTGTTTACGCTTGTCTGTGTTTTCACTACTTGTGTGAAATATTGTTATTGACATTGTTACAAGTGAAATAATTAAGTGTTTCCCAAATATTAACGGCATGAGCTCGCATTGTTATGATGATGAATATGACTTCTCTTCAAACAAAAACATTAACACAATTTTTCAGGTGAAAATTTTAATCTTTGTGTGTGGTGAACATAAATAAGCTTCGAATCTAATCCAGCTGGTGTGTCTGCCTCTGAAAAATAATTACTTACGGAATGTTTTATAACATTAATATATTTATTTATTTTTACAGTTAAGTTTTAACAAAGAAAACTGCATGGAATATATGTGTTATTAATTTAAACTGTTTACTAATGATTTTCATCCCATGTTTGTCTGACCTACGAGTAATTTGATTGTATGCCAACTTAGGATTAGAAAAAAAAAACTAACAAAAACTTGCGCCGGGGAAAAATATTTAAATAACTTATGCTATTTTCTCAATTGTTTAATTACTAATTAAGCATGACGCATTTACCAAAAAATTCTAATCCACGAAAAATGAATGTTTACAAAACCAAATAACCTGCATGAATTTATTAACCCGAAACCATAATAATTATTTTGACTAATCCGCATTGTGATTGTAATTTGTCAACCAAATAGGTGAATGTCAGAGCAGCGTGGATTGTCCAAGAAACATGGCTTGTATTAACGGCCGTTGCGGGGATCCATGCCAGATCAATAGCCCATGCAAGGAAGGAGAGAAGTGCAGTGTAGTTGACCACACATTGACTTGCGTTGCAGGTAAAGAGAAAGTTGCACGGATGATGTGGTGGCATAAAACCTAGTAATTCAAAATTAAACTTTGTTGGCTTGACACACATATTTTTTTTTGCAAATTACAGATAGTAAAAACAACGTTTGTGACCCAACAAACCAAGCCTGCTCTGGAGGTAAGTCTCAAACCTTGAGTAATTATACTGTAACGGAAGAAAATACTAACACGACCGTATTTCAAATTTTGCATAAATAATCAGTCTACTTCATAGATAAAGTTTATCCTAACTGATGACAAACCATCCAAAGTTATGATAAGCTTTATTCTATACAACTGATTCGCACATTAAGTATATTTTGTTATGAAATCCTGTATGAATGTGAGTGTGCATTTTAAACAACTGGAATTAATTTTAATTTATATTTTACGCGTAAGTATAATAATTTGTGTGCCATTTTTTTTAACTCGACATAATCAATTTATTGTTTTGGGAAGTATGGATACTATATAAGTCACAAAAAATAATGTCTTCCATCAACAATTAATCTAGCACAATTAATTCAATGATCAACTGAAACCATCTAAAACCAAAAATGATACATTTTGAATAATGCCATAAAAAATATACAAAACAAGAAACAAGTCATTCTGCTACCTCTACTACTACTACCACTCTGGGGAACTCATCAAAAAAAAACAATCCAAACCGATTATTTTAAAACTCGCCGATACCTCCTCTCTCAAAAATGGAATCTCTCCTCCTACTACTACTAATATACCTACCACGCGGTGGAGATGGGACGTTCGGAGAAAAAGAATTAATACTTTCACCGGAACCTTTCGTTTTACTTCTCCAACACTCACTAACCCCTCCAAAAAAACAACCAACCCAAAAAAATTACAACAACAGGTTAATTCACAATTACATTATACACCAAAACATTCAATAATAATTATTATTTTTAATTTATATTAATTTTTTATGCTTTCTCCTCCTTCTACTGATCTCTCTCTATTTCTTCATTTTGACTTTTATTGTCAAGTCTCAACTTACCCCACATATTTTTTTCCCACGGATGAAAAACCTTTTACCACCTTTCACCTACTTTCACCCAAATCAATGTATACCACACAATGAAAAAAACTTTCACATGACATGATCAAATGCTTTTTTTGTAGGTGATTGTTTTTAAAACTGTAATGCGATTGATATGCTCAAACTAAAAAAAATACAGAAACAGCTCATGACAAACTGCACGACATTAAAAAAAACAGTCCATACTTTAATTAGTGCACATGCTAATTTTTGCCTACAACACTACTTATAAGTTTTTTAACTGGAATAATACAATATTTTTACAAAAATAAATTTAGATTGCATGACACAAACCGATAATACGCTTGAGTTTCAAATGAACACAGTAATTTGTTTGCAACACTAACCCTAAAAATAATTGATCAAGTAAATAACTGAAAAAAAAAACAAATAAGAAAACAAACTAATTGCATGCATGAATGTTGTTGTTTTAGCGTTAGTATTAAAAAAAAGTTATCAACGTTGTTATCTTTGAAAAAGTTGGAGAATGAATTTAGTTTAGTATCAAGTTAAATTTTTTTTTGAAGATTTGCGGACGCATGAAATTATGAAATGAGCAAACTTACTTTTTTGATGATTTGGGCTGATGATGTTTAAAATCAACTTTTTTCTTCTCGAATGTAATAAATAGCTGGCTTGTGTAATGATTTTTTATAGTTGGTAATCTGTATTTGTTTGCTGGCTGACGTTTTTAAAAATTGTAATTAAATCGACTGGACAAAAATTCATCGTCAATATCATATCCTTTCCTTTTAAATATGTTTTTACAAAACCCATTTCGTTTTTTTCTCTCCCATATATAATTTTTTTTAAATATGAATCTTGATACAACTATCCTTTTTGCCGGTAAATTATAGCTGTATTGTAGTAGAAGAAAATTTGAAGGAGATTTGGAGTTAATATGTATCTTTTTTTAAATGAACTCCCCTTTCTCAATCAAGGTTGCCGATCAGATAATGACTGCCAGATAGAGGAAGCTTGTCACGGCGGCTTTTGTATGAGGCCTTGTGACACCCAGCCTTGTGGGTCGAATGCCGTCTGCGTCAATTATAATCACAGGGCGGTTTGCCGTTGTGAAGATGGATTCGTAGGGGAGCCGACTCGGAACTGTGATAGGCCGCCCACACCGGGCGTCTGCCAGTATAATGAGGACTGTCCTCCCAATAAGTTTTGCGATAGGTTGAACCGGGTCTGTCTTTCACCATGTATGTCGGACACTTGTGGAAGAAATGCGGAATGCGTGGTGGAGAACAGGGAGGCCAAGTGCAAGTGCTTTGAGGGCTTCCAAGGGAACCCTTATCATTCCTGTGATAGACGTGAGTTTTAAAAGAGAGAAAATTTTTTGGGAGGGTGAGAATTTTGGATTAAAAATATTTGTGATGTTTTTTACAGCAATGCCTGGCTGCAGAAGCGATTCGGATTGTCCTTCCCAACTGGTCTGCTTCCAGAGGAAGTGTGTCAGCCCATGTAATTGTGGAACTAATGCTATTTGTGAGGCTGAAAATCATCGCGCACTTTGTAAATGTCCATTAGGCTTTTATGGGGATGCTGGAAGGAAATGTGAACGTAAGTTTAAAAAAAATTAAAAGTTTTAAATGTCTCAGATTTCCCGATTAAATATTTTTTTGGAGGCGGAAAAATGATTTATTATCAATTCTGCATATTACAGCGAAAAAAGACCCGTGCAACCCGTCCCCATGCGGAAAGGGGGCGAGATGTGAAACCAACCAGAAGGGAGCCGTTTGCTATTGCCCCAAGAAAACAACCGGAAACCCATTCTTGGAGTGCTGTAAGTCTAAAATAAAAAAATTAAACTTTTAAAGGATCGGGTTATTTTTGATATGAGTTTGCAGAAGTGATTATAATTTATCTTATTGTTTTATTTTTGAAAATCAGACCCTAAAGGTCCCTCCTGTGAAGGAGTCAACTGCGGTCCCAACTCTGACTGTAACGTTGTCCATGGTCAGCCCACCTGCTATTGTCTTCCCGGCTTCTCAGGGGCGCCACCCAATTGTCGTCGAACGGAAAATGCCTGTGCCATTTCCTCATGTGGACCCAACACCCTCTGCCAAACTGAGCCTGGCGGCGTGATCCGATGTACATGCCGGGATGGCTTCATTGAGAGACCGGACACTCTTCAGGGCTGCATCCAAAAGCAGAACCCTTGCGAGCCCAATCCATGTGGACATGGCGCTGTCTGCGACACGACAAGGGATCCTCCATGCTATTGCCCAGGTGGCCTATATGGGAACCCCTACACCAACTGTACATCCCCAGGAGTTCAGCTTTGTCGTCCAGGCCCATGTGGTCCAAATGCGGACTGCTATATTCAAAATGGTAGAGAGATCTGCAAATGCAAATTTGGTTTTGAAGGAGGCGCCTATGAAGGCTGCCATCCGTTCATCGACCCGTGCGTTCCCTCACCCTGCGGACCGAATACGGATTGTCGGAATCATAACAATAGGGCGGTGTGTACCTGCAAAAAAAATTACAAGGGCCATCCCATCAGTCACTCGGGCTGCCAACCGGACTGCGTTAAGAACGAAGACTGTCCAGATTCCAAAGCTTGCATCAACTATCAATGTGTCGATCCTTGTCCCTCGGCCTGTGGTATTGACGCGGAATGTAAACCCCAAAATCATAGACCCGTTTGCTTTTGTCCTTACGGTCTAGAGGGCAATCCTTATGTACGTTGCATTCCTCGTAGGGTACCGGAACCGATTAAGCAAGAGCCTTGTAATCCATCCCCATGTGGAGGTAAGACATCAAAAGTTATTGCATTTTGAAAGTAATATAGAATAGTTACATTATATTGGGCTCAGCATCATTTTTCTAGTCATCATCATCATCAAATAGCTTGTTCAAGGAAAAGAATTTGCTGGTAAATTTTGCTTATGAGCTATTCATTTTTTTCAGCAAATGCCAACTGCAAAGTCTACGGAGGTCGACCTGTTTGCAGCTGCATCCAAGGTACTTACCATAATTCTAAATTTCCTAATTAAATTATCAGTTTACATTGGGAAATATATGACGTTTTCCTATTCCATTCAATTTAGGTTATCATGGCGATCCCCTTATTGGGTGTAAGCCGGAGTGTGTGACCAGCGTTGATTGTCCGACTACGAAGGAATGTCGAAATCTGAAGTGCGTCGATCCGTGTCCTCATATGTGTGGCGTGAATGCCTACTGTACTGCCGTGGATCATAGAGCTGTATGTCATTGCAATCATAACCACCGAGGAGACCCTTACACAGAATGTTTGAAGGATGAGGGGCTCTACCTTCCCCCGCCTCCAGCAGTTGATCCGTGCGAACCAAATCCATGTGGACCAAACTCGGAATGTCGAAGGAGGAATGGGGAAGCAATTTGCAGGTATTTTATACAGAGTTCTGGAAATGCTAAAGAACCGTTTTTATTTCGGAGTTGGATCAAATTTATATATATTTTTTTTTCAGTTGCCACCCTGGCTACTTCGGTAATCCATGCAGGCCGGAGTGTATGAGCGACTCGGAGTGCCCTTCCAACAAGGCATGCATTTCTTTCAAGTGCTCCGACCCGTGTATAGGAATTTGCGGTCTTAATGCCCTCTGCAATGTCGTCCAACATCGACCAGTTTGTAGCTGTCCACCTTCGCGAGTCGGTGATCCCTTCGTGTCCTGTGAAAGGAAGCCAGTTTCCAAGCCACCTCCTCCACAGCCAATTGCTCGACCCTGCAACCCCTATCCATGTGGGGATAACACCGTTTGTGAGGAAAAGGGAAGGGTGGCCATTTGTAAGTGCAAGAATAATTACTACGGGAACCCCGGACTGGGATGCAGGCCGGAGTGTGTGCTCAACTCGGACTGTCCATTTGAGAAGGCTTGTGTGGACTACAGATGCAAGGATCCATGTCCAGGAACCTGTGGAGTTAACGCTCATTGCAGGGTCCAAAATCATGTTCCGACTTGCAAATGTTTGGAGGGCTATGAAGGGAACCCATTTTCCTTGTGTACCAAATATGGTAAGAACTTTAATGCAAAAATATAAAGGGAGCATAATTTGACATCGGCTAATTTGTTGATCCTATCGAGTTACATGTTATCCGAAAGCAAATTCTATTTTCTTTTTTTTATCTTCCAGTGCCACCAGAGAAAACCGACCCTTGCAGACCAAATCCTTGCGGAGCTTACAGCGAGTGCCGGACATTATACGATCGCGCTTTATGCCAGTGCAACCCCAATTATGTTGGATCGCCACCGAACTGCCGACCAGAATGTGTTGTCAACTCGGATTGCCCCATTGATAAAGCTTGTCGCCAACAGAAATGCGTGGACCCTTGTCCCGGAGCCTGCGGTCAAAATGCCAAGTGCAGCGTTCGCTACCACTCTGCGGTTTGCAGCTGCTTATCTGGATTCCGAGGCAACCCGACAGTGTTCTGCGAACGGATTCCGGATGAGCCTCCACCAGCACCCAGAGACCCTTGTCAACCGTTCCCTTGTGGAGCAAATGCCGAATGTAAAAATCAAAACGGTAGGGCGGTTTGCAGTTGTCTTAGAGGATTCTTCGGGTCGCCGCCTTATTGCAAGCCGGAGTGTACTGTAAGTGCGGAGTGCTCCGTGAGCAGGGCCTGCATCAAGTTGAAGTGTACGGATCCTTGCAAGCCATGTAAGTGTCTAGGATAACTTAAGAAGAAGAATAAGCGACGAGCTTATCTATTTTTTTAAATCCGTATCTAACACTTCTGAAAATATTTTACGTTATTAGCTCCCTGTGGAACGGACGCTCAGTGCCAAGTCATCAATCACATTCCAGTTTGCTCATGTCCTCATCCCGGTTATGAGGGTGATCCCCTTGTTCGTTGTCACCCAGTCGTCGGTAAGCATACGTTTTTAAGTTTTGGAATACTTTGATGACAAAATTATCTTTTCCTCTCAACTTTCACTTTACTTTCTCCAGCCCAACCAATCAAGAGAGATCCGTGCTATGCCTTTTCTTGTGGCCTGAATGCCCAATGCAGAGTAAGCAATGAGCGACCCGTTTGTGAGTGCGTCTATCCCAACGAGGGAGATCCTTACACTGCTTGCCAAACGGAGTGCCTACGACATGCCGACTGCCCTTCTAACAAAGCCTGCAGCAATTATAAGTGCATCGACCCCTGTAATTCGCTTTGCGGGAAGAATGCACTTTGTACAGTCTACAACCACATCCCAGCTTGCTCTTGTGCTGAAGGTAAGGTTCTTAATATTATTCTAAATTATATTATTAACTACGTGTAGTCATGCATGTTTTCATTGTTTTATCCACTGCTGATTCCACACATGAGAGCTTAACTATCACCGATCCATTCTATACCAACCGACAATAATCATTCGCCATTAATTTGTCTTCCTTAGTAATTAGTACTATTCAGATACAATTAACTTTTAAGTTAAAAAAGGAATGATTTCTTATGTACCGGAATTGTATATTCTTACATTTAGTTTGTGATGGGAATATTTTCATGATTCGTTTTTGATATCTTATCTTTGGTGGCCTACTGACGATCATTTCTTTGTATCAAACTTGGGGAAAGTACTTTACGGCATAAAAATACTCGCCATAAGTACCTTATCTATTCAAAGTGTAAAAATGCATAATAAAAAGCATTTAAAGACTTCTAACCAATTCTTTTGTTTTTCCATTGAAGGCTACACAGGGGACCCCTTCCAATACTGTAATCCAGAAAGAAAGTACCTACCACCAGCCCCGATAAGGAACCCATGTCATCCAACGCCGTGCGGATTGTACAGTCAATGTCAGAATGAAGATAATCGAGCCGTTTGCTCATGCTTGAAAAATTATTACGGCGCGCCTCCCAACTGCAGACCGGAGTGTACACTCAACTCGGACTGTCCTCTGGATAAGAGCTGCGAGAATCAGAAATGTGTTAATCCCTGCTTGGCGGAGCCCTGCGCAAGGAATGCTCACTGCAAGGTTCGGAACCACTCCCCAATTTGCTCATGCCCACCAGGCCAGACTGGGAATCCATTCGCATTCTGTGAGGAGATTAGAAGGGAGGTGGAGCCGGTTCGTCCTACAGCCCCTCCCAATCCGTGCCAGCCTTCTCCTTGCGGACCTTTTGCGGAATGTAGGGTCCGAGGGGATCAGGCAATATGCTCTTGCCTTCAAACGTACATTGGAAGTCCACCAAATTGCAGACCAGAATGTGTCATTCATGCGGATTGTCCTTTGGATAAGGCTTGCATCCGAGAGAAATGTGCGGACCCTTGCTTAGGCGCCTGTGGATTTAATGCGCAATGTAAAGTAATCAATCATGGACCCATTTGCTTTTGTGATGATGGCTACGAAGGGGATCCGTTCTCGAGCTGTAACAAAAAGAGAGTGGTCGTGGAGCCTCCAAGAAATCCGTGCCATCCTTCGCCATGCGGTTCCAACGCAGTCTGTACGGAACAAAATGGGCATGGCTCGTGTGCTTGCGTACCAGGTATTATTATAACCTACTTACTATCATTCTAGATTAGTAAATTAATTACAAGTACAATTCTCACCTAGCAACGCATATTCCGCAAGTCCATAATTTATTCAATTGGATCGCAGTGTTTTTAATACTTCTTTTGGATTTGATTTGGATTGTCCATGATTATTATGTTAGCTTATGATTTTTTTGAACTGGACTGCCCATTTTCTCAAAAAAAATAGCGGTAGCAATAAAATTCATGACGATTTTGAGTCACATTGTCCTAACACGTTTGAAAAACTCAGAAACAGTGCTAAAATATAATGAGCAGAAATTGCATATTCTGAAAAATTCTACAAAAGTAGTACATTTTTTTTCACTATGTCGCAGTTTTCAAGTTCAAGGCAATATATATCTTTTTTTATACAAAATCTCTAATGCTAGTTTGTTTTATAAGTCGGGTGTACGAGAAACGTTGACTTTTACAATGTTTAATGTATGAAATTTAGCGCTGATTTGTATTATGTGATTATAAAAAAGCATAAAAACAGAATTGATTCATGAAAGCAGCATAAAAAACTGCTTATAAAAGCAAATATTTGTCAACTATAATGACAAGTAATTATGTTTTAGAAACTCCATATATAGTTCAGATAAATGATAACCTTTTTTTTTGCAAATCATTACAATTTATTTCTCTTCCAGAATACTTCGGGGATCCATACGTGGCCTGTAGACCTGAGTGCGTGCTCAACTCGGATTGCTCCTCCGATAAGGCTTGCGTCTATCAGAAATGCGTTAACCCTTGTCTCAACGGTGGAGCCTGTGGAGTTCACGCCGAATGTTCTGTTTATAATCACGTCATGACGTGCAGCTGTCCTAGTGGTTACACAGGCCAGCCGCTGTCCGCTTGCTATCCCATCCCAAAGACACCTCCACAACCAATTATCCACCGGGATCCTTGTAATCCTTCCCCGTGTGGGGTCAACGGCCAATGTAGGGAACAGGACGGAATCCCAATCTGTAGTTGCCGTGCTGATTATTTTGGGACGCCGCCCAACTGCAAGCCGGAATGTCTTGTTAGTTCGGAATGCGCTTTGGATAAGGCTTGCGTCAACTTACGATGCGTGGACCCGTGCCTCAACGGACCATGCTCTTATAACGCTCTTTGCAGAGTTCTTAATCACTCCCCGATATGTTCATGCAAGTCTGGATTCCAAGGGGATCCCTTCTCTTCATGTGAGCCTATTCCAGTGCGAGTGGAGGAGCCCAAGAATCCCTGTCAACCGAATCCATGCGGCCCCTTTTCAGAGTGTAAAACTGTTAACGGACATGCCGCATGTTCATGTCTTCCAACATACATCAGTTCACCTCCCAACTGCAAGCCGGAGTGTTTTATCGACGCTGACTGTCCAACCGATCAATCTTGCATTGCGCAAAAATGTTCGGATCCATGCCCCGGCTCATGTGGTTTCAACGCTGAATGTAGAGTCATTCTTCACCGGCCTCAGTGCTATTGTTTGGTTGGATACACTGGGGATCCATTCCAGTCCTGCTCACTCATTCCACCGGAGCCACCCCGAATTGAGGAGCAAACCAACCCGTGTCATCCATCGCCTTGTGGTCCAAACGCTGAGTGTATTGAAAAGAATGGAGCTGGTGCATGTATTTGTCTTCCAGGTAAATCATATAGTTACTAGTAGAACTAATTTAAATTACTTTCAATTATTTACTTGCCCTTATTTTGGAGAAGTCATTTTGGAGAGGGCGGAGGAATCACGAATGAAAGAGTCATTCCTTCCAAAAAAATAATCTCGTCGACTTATCCATTCCCCCAAAAAACGAATTTGTTGCCGACTTCTCCAGTCCTTCAAAAAATGTACCTCCTCTGATTTCTCATTCCCCCCAAACTTTCTCCTCCATTTCCATTCCCTGAAAACACAAATTCATTCAACTTCGTTCCGTTAAAAATCATTTTCTCAAAAAAGTCTCATTCTCTCCACACTAAATCCTCCTCAATAACAATAATCTCTATACCGATTGTTGGCATGATCCAAAATCGAGAAAAAGTGAGATGAATGGGAAATATGTGGCTTCATTGACGCCTTAAATGGAAATTATTCCGGAATTTTAACTCATGTTTACCATGCATCTTTCCCAGAATATCATGGTGATCCTTGGAGCCCTTCGGGCTGCCGACCAGAGTGCGTCACCAATCCGGACTGCCCCACTACAAAGGCTTGCATGAGAAACAAATGTGGAGATCCGTGTCCCGGGGTTTGTGGATATAACGCTCAATGTCGCGTCTACAACCATGTCCCATCTTGTTTCTGCGACGAAGGTATAATAATTGATTAATTGAAGGCTATTAATTGAAATATTGATATACGTGTTGACAAAGATTAGATACATAATTAATCTGTTTTTCGTATTTTAACATGAAGGTTTTGAAGGCAATCCGTTCCAAGGATGTCAACAACGACCTCAGCGCATTCCTCAGCCGGAACCGGAGCGAGATCCGTGCCTACCCTCCCCATGTGGACCTTACAGCCAATGTCGGAATCAAAATGGTTTGGCAGTATGTAGTTGCCAGTCTGGCTACACCGGTTCACCTCCAAACTGCAGGCCGGAATGTGTCGTCAGCTCGGAATGTCCACTAGACAAAGCTTGTCAACAACAAAAGTGTATGGATCCCTGTCAACAAGGACCATGCGCTCCTACTGCTGTCTGCAAAGTAAATAATCACTCGCCCATTTGCTCATGCCCTACCGGATTTCAGGGGGATCCATTCCAGAATTGTGTCCTGAGAGTGGAGCCCATTCAGTCGGAGCCTGTAGACCCTTGCAATCCATCGCCATGTGGACCTTATTCGGAATGCAAGCGGATCAATGATCAAGCGGCATGTGTATGTTTGAGTGGCTACATCGGGAGACCGCCAAACTGCAGACCGGAGTGTACAATCGACTCGGAATGCCCAAGCGATAGAGCATGCTCGGCGGAGAAATGCGTTGATCCGTGTCCCGGGGCCTGTGGTTCCAATACTAATTGTCGAGCTGTGAATCATCGACCTCAATGTCATTGCGTGCCAGGTAAATGATTTTGAATTAGTTTAAATTAGTTTTATGCAAACAATATGCCTTAAAACTACTCACAAGACACCAACTTTACTTAATCATTGTTCATAACAATTTCCATCTGTTAAGTCACGTCCTACGAATATGATAAAAATTAATCATGGACAGAACGCCATATTCAAAAACGTCTTAAATTGAAAAAATCTCCAAAGTTTTCATTTTCCGGGACAAAACGGCATTTATAAAACTTGTAATATGAACTTATTTTCAATTCACCTTTTAACGAACCTGTAACCGCGTTGCGTAATTCACGTCCAGATTGGAGAGTTATACTTCTATTACTCCACCCTGAACTACATACTAGGATTTCAAACATCATAAAACTATGTTTCAAATAACAAAAAGCCGGCGTCGTACATTTTGCGCTTCACAAACGTCCAATATTTCACCCCTTTTCTCGTGTACCGATTCAATATATTGTACGTACTAATTAGGTTAGCATGCTGAAACTCAATGCGTAGCAGTTTATGTTGGTGAAAGTTTGAGCTGTTTTTCTAGATGTACTTGGTAGCAAATTGTGTCAATTCTTGAATACTTTTTACTTCATGGATTTCATTATCATATTCATTTCATTTTTCAGGCTACGAAGGTGATCCATACGTTGGCTGCTTCCTCAAACCCGAGCCACCTCGTCAACTGCCGCCACCGGAAAGACTAGACCCTTGCAATCCATCACCGTGTGGTACAAACGCTGAGTGTCGCGTGAGAAATGGCGCGGGGGCATGCTCTTGTATTTCAGGTAAAGATCAATAATTTTTAATATAAATTACTTAATTTCCGTCCTCCAGTAAGATATATTATAAATATTTTCTCTCTGTTTTATTCAGAATATTTTGGCGACCCTTACGTGGAGTGCAGACCAGAATGCGTACTCAACCAGGACTGTCCCAATGATAAGGCTTGCATTCAAACCAAGTGTAAAGACCCGTGCCCCGGAGTTTGTGGACCCAACGCAGAATGCCACGTCTATAACCATCATCCGACATGTGTATGCCTTAACGGTTTTACTGGCCAGCCGCTGCAAGGCTGCCAGCTTATAAGGATTGAGCCACCACGACCCACTCAACCTGCTGACCCTTGCAGACCATCTCCATGTGGACCATACAGTCAGTGTCGGAATAATAACGGAATCGCCCTTTGTAGCTGTGAGTAAAACAAACTAATTTGGATAATCTTTTTCTGTAGTTCAAACGTTCAAAGTACTTCACAAAAAATCATCATATTATTTCATTTGTGTAAATTTTAGGCCAAGAGAGATACGTCGGTCATCCGCCAAACTGCAGACCGGAATGCGTGACAAGTTCGGAATGCCCCTTGGACAAGGCTTGTGTCGCAATGCGATGCGTCAATCCATGTGAACAAGCTCCATGCGCCCCAACGGCTCAATGTCGGGTGGTCAATCACAGCCCGTTATGTAGCTGTCCTAATGGCCTTATTGGGGATCCATTTTCCGGATGCCATCCGGAGCCACGCCAACCGGACCCTGTTCCATCCAACCCGTGCGATCCATCTCCATGCGGACCTAATAGTGAATGTCGCGTTATAAATGGACAGGCAGCTTGTAGTTGCCGAGAAAATTATCAAGGCCGACCTCCAAACTGCCGACCGGAGTGTACCATCAATGAAGACTGTCCTCATGATAAGGCCTGCATGAACAACAGATGCGAAAGCCCGTGCAGAGGTGCTTGTGGTTACAATGCGGAGTGCAAAGTCTGGAACCATCAAGCTCAATGCTATTGCCTTCAAGGTAAATCAATTTTTCATTAAAGTTACTGTACTTAGTTTTAATATTTTAACAAACTACATCATTATAATTTAACCCTTTTAAAATATTTACCTGGGAGATCCTAGTAAGGGCAATTATTATTAGGGAAAATTTCTGTTAAAAAAAACTACTCACTAGTAACTTTGCCTAATCGGATTTCAAACTTTTAAAAGCAATTTTGATTTTTGCTGTTTAAAGCTGTTTTTTCTACATTTATATAATATCAAACTGGATTACGTCCGAAATACTTGTTATTTAGGTTTTACCTAGAGTTAGCTTGTACACATCATTATCACTAATAATTTAATTTTTGATTTTGAGTCAGAATAGCCGAAGGTATTATCGTTTCAATGTTTCCTGTTACAATACGAACATGCCTTTTCTAACTTTTATTAACTTATTTTATTGGTGACTGTCATTTCTCATGGTGACGATGGTGAATGGATGTGTCGGTGGTGTAATATGCCAGTGTTCTGGGAACCATTCTGACAATAAAGAATTATTTAATGGCAAAAAAAATACATATCCCAAAATTGAATAGGCCTGCGATTGACAAAGTTTGGTAGAATGAATCATCCCAACAGTTTCATGTCAGTGAGGTCAAAAAATGCTTGTTTTTAACTTAAAAAAAAACTCTTCGGATATCAAAATTTAATTTTGTAGCTAGATAAAAAATATATAGGTTATATTCATTATTCAGGTGTTTATAGATATATTCTGCAGAGCCTATCAGGATTAGCACATATTCCGTGATAAAAACATTTCTAACGAATTTATATTGCCTTTAGGTTACACCGGAGATCCCTTCAGCGGCTGCCACGCCATCCCTGAGCCACCCCCAGAAATCAAGGTGGAAGAAGTGCTTAATCCGTGTAACCCCAGTCCATGTGGAGCCAACGCTCTATGTAAAGAACGTAATGGAGCTGGAGCATGTCAGTGTATCCCTGAATACTTTGGGGATCCATACAATGGCTGCCGGCCAGAGTGTGTTAACAATCAGGACTGCGCCACGAACAAAGCTTGTCTGAGAAACAAATGCGGAGATCCGTGCCCCGGGGTATGTGGATATAATGCGAGATGCAACGTTGTTCAGCATGTGCCCACCTGTGTATGTGTTGATGGATATGTTGGAGACCCATTCCAAGGCTGTCGACATGCTCCACCCCCACCACCACCGGAAAGACAACCGGTTCGTCAACAGCCATGTCATCCTTCTCCGTGCGGTCCTTTCAGCACATGCAAGGAAGTTAACGAAGTAGCTGTTTGTTCTTGTCAACAAGGTAAACTACCTAATGTTATTTTTAGTTACTTAATGATTCACTTTAGTAGTATTGTAGTTGACGTTAAGTAAACTTGTACAGCGGTTGGACGGCCAAATTAGTAACACAGCATCCAACCCGCGATGAGCACTTGAAAAAATTACCTCGACCTTTAACCCCCTTAAAGTCACTAATCTAGACTCAAAAATAATGCTTGATAAGGTCATATGATGTAGTACCCCCAGGCAAAAAAAAATAGAAAATGCCTTCAGAAATGAACCCTTATAAGATCGTGAACCGACAGACACAACTTTAGTAAATCATTACAAAAGCTAAAATTAAAAGGCAACACAACTAATTTCAAAAACTTGGTCCGGTTCGCGTGTGAAGAAAGGATGAAGGATGAGAACGCTGAATTTCAAAATTGGACCCAACTTGAGTTCATCTCAGCGTCAGCATTTAGTGCAATCAGAATAGTTTTACAATGGAATTTGAACAAACAGAATTTGTTGACTTCTAGGGAAAATAATTTGTTTTTTGAAAGCTAAAATTAGTTTGTTGCATTACATTACAGTTTTCACGTTTTTGTATCCTCTACTCTTGACCTAATAAAGATTACAAGTTTAGCTGTTCAAGGTCATCATCGCAGTTTAAAATGTAGAAATTTACGTTTCTACCAAGATTTGTTTTATACTTTGTCTGTTATCCAGCCAAAAATAAAACAATAATAGTGGAAATGAAATCATTGGACTGACATTCGAATTCCTAGGGTGACCTTTAACGTTTTACAAATTACACTGAAACGTATTAGTTGACAATACGCAATACATATATGGGAAAAATTGAAAAAAACTCGTTCAAAGAATTTTCCACCTAGAGCGTACACGCACAGTCAATTTCAAGAAACTATAACTACGGTTTTATCTCGACGAAAAAACGAATTCTAACGAGTTAATAAACTGCCTTTAAATACAGAGAGTTTGCACATTATTTTACAGTTATGATTCATTAGTTTAAAACATTTAATTTCTTTTCAGGCTACATCGGGTCCCCTCCAAATTGCCGACCTGAATGCGTGACCAGCTCAGACTGTCCTCTGGACAAAGCTTGTCTTCGACAAAAGTGCGAAGACCCGTGTATCAGCGGTCCTTGTGCACCACAGGCTTTGTGTCGAACTCATAATCACAGCCCGCTTTGCAGCTGCCCTCCAGATTATACCGGGAATCCATTCAGCGGATGTACGAAAATACTTAAAATTGAAGGACCTCCACCAGACCCATGTCAACCCAATCCATGTGGACCTTATTCAGTGTGCAAAGTTGTTAACGGTCAGGCTGCATGTAGTTGCCAGTCTAATTACATTGGGTCGCCGCCAAATTGCAGGCCGGAATGCGTCATCTCACCAGACTGCCCTCAGGATAAGGCTTGCATCCGGGAGAGATGTGAGGACCCTTGCAGAGGTGCCTGTGGGTATAACGCCCAGTGTCGAGTCAATAATCACAATCCAAATTGCGTCTGTGACACTGGTTTCACTGGGGATCCATTCACGGGATGTCAACCCATTCCACCTCCTCCACCTCAGATTGTCAAGGAAGAACGATTGGATCCATGTAATCCAAGCCCATGTGGAGCCAACGCACACTGTAAAGAACGTAACGGAGCTGGAGCTTGTCAGTGCAATCCAGGTGAGGCATAATTAGCAATATTCTAAATGACCTAGTTAATTATTAGAGTAAGATAAATGAAAATATGACAATGTTTTTCTGTTTGCATTTCAGAATACTTTGGAGATCCTTACAATGGGTGCCGGCCAGAGTGTGTAACGAACCAAGACTGTGCTCAGGATAAGGCTTGTGCTAATTCAAAGTGTAGGGATCCTTGTCCCGGAGTGTGTGGAATAAACGCCGATTGTCACGTCCGAAGCCACATCCCAAATTGCGAATGCTATAGTGGTAAGTCAGACTTTCGTCCAAAACGGACTTATAACTTACTTATACGTATATAACTTCATTGAAGGTGTCCATTTGAAAACCTTTTAAACTTGAATCAATTAGTAACCAGCATTTTAAATTTTGATCTAGTAAATTTGGAAACAAATTGGTCAATATTTTAGCATCATACTCAGTTTAAAATTTTTTTAAAACATTTTCAAAAGAAGAGCATTTTCATGTATTTTATGGCTAATCTGGCTGGATTTTTTGCGCCCTTTAAACCTTCACTTTGACGCGCGCTATTCAACATAATATATTAAGATTCATTTAACTGTCATTATCATCTTTGTTTGTTGTGATTCAAGTATAAAGGACTGCGCTTGACTATCTATATCCATATTCCTAATGATTTTTTTTGCTATCTCCTAGGCTATATTGGAGATCCTTTCCGAGGCTGTCATCAACCTCCCCCTCCGCCACCACCTCAGAGGGAGGAAAGGCCTCGTGAGCCATGTCAACCTTCACCTTGCGGACCTTACAGTCAGTGCAGAGCTTTACGTGATACGGCAGTATGTAGTTGTCTTCAGACATACATCGGCTCGCCGCCTAACTGCAGACCGGAATGTCTGTCCAGCTCAGAATGCCCCTTGGACAAGGCCTGCATTCAACAGAAATGTGTGGATCCGTGCCCCGGCCCCTGTGCACATAACGCTCAGTGCCGTGTCGTTAACCACTCCCCAATCTGCTCCTGTTCCGCTGACCAAGTCGGGGATCCCTTTGTGGGATGCCAAGAACGACCTCCAGAAATCAAGGAAGTTCCATCTAACCCATGTGTCCCCTCACCTTGTGGAGCATACGCGGAATGTAGAGTAGTCAACGGTGTCGCGTCTTGCAGTTGCCAGCCAAACTATGTCGGGTCTCCACCCAGCTGCAGACCTGAATGCGTCATGCATGAAGAATGTCCAAATCACTTGGCTTGTATGCAACAGAAATGCAGAGATCCGTGTCCAGGTTCTTGTGGCCACAATGCGGACTGTCGAGTTGTTAGTCATAATCCTCAGTGTTATTGCCGCCAAGGTAGGAAGACCAACTTTATTTATAATTTTAGTTACAGTTATGAATAAAAATAACAGAACCCATGAATATTTACAATGCAATAATTTTTGCTACTCCAATTAGGCTTTCGAGGGGATCCGTTCTTTGGCTGTGAGTCCATTCCACCAGAACCTGTTAAAATCCAAGAGGAACTCAACCCCTGTCAGCCCTCACCATGTGGAGATAACGCGCGGTGCAAGGAGCGTCAAGGAGTAGGCTCCTGTCAATGTTTGCCAGAATATTTTGGGGATCCCTACACCGGATGTAGACCTGAGTGTGTTCTCAATCAAGACTGTCCCAATAACAAGCAGTGTCTTCGGAATAAATGCGTAGATCCTTGTGTTGGGGTTTGTGGAAGTAATGCGCAGTGCACTGCACTTAATCACATTGCCAACTGCCAGTGCCTTTTGGGCTTCACTGGGGATCCCTTCCAGTACTGCACTAGAATCCCGGAAAGGATCGAGCCCCGCCCGACACAAGCTCAGGATCCTTGTCAGCCATCCCCTTGTGGACCTAACAGTCTTTGTAGGAATCATAATGGCGTGGCGATTTGCTCATGTCGAGAGGGTAAGATATTGGCTTAGTTATAATCAAAATTAATTTATACAAGGCAGG
>JAQGAI010000534.1:0-19549 GCA_034696905.1 Lepidocyrtus violaceus
GGTAAAAGTACCCTCTGTTGCGTTGCGGCCAACATTCGAGAGAAACCACTGACCTTCATACCTCTCTCATGAGAGAGGGGCATGCATGATGTCGGCACGTGCATTATTACCAAATCTATATATTGGATCTGAAAGTAGCATTATTAGAATTCACCTTAAATTCCCCCCTCTCTCTCCCACTTTCTCAAAAGAGAAATCAACTAAAAGTAAAACTGGCGTGATTCATCTTGTTCCAGTTGCCCTTTCATTTAAGTAGATAGATCCCATCCCCACCCATGATAATAAAAGCCTCCTGTTTTCCTTCCCTTTCCCTGGAAAGGTGTAGTCCGCGTGGGAAGAGCACTTTTAGGCAAGTTTAATTGAGGATTGGGAAACCCAGTGGTTTTGTAATGCAAAGGCTTAATGTAATTTCCCTTTATCCTTCAGACTCCATTCTGGCGGCTTTTGTCTTTGTTAAAAAAAGAAATCTATTAAAGCCGGTTATGAAAGTTCTCCTAAGCTTCATGGATAGAATTGATGGAGGAGTAGGAGCGAAAGGGAAAGGTTTTTCACAAGGCTCCTTTCCTCTGTCCCCTTTCATCTCAATCTTGAATTGGAATTGTTGGCTGATGGGAAACTATATTTCCACAATGGAACGCACTAGCTGTAGTCTCTAATGAATCTATTTGAATGGAAGTGTTTAGCAGGATGTAATTGTATTAAGGAACCCAAAAAGGTTTTTTTATCTTGTCTCTACTACTTTCCTCCGTGTCGTCGGTGGAAAACCTTGTCATGTGTTTGTTTGTCTGTCTGGAATGTATTATTTCGCGTGCTAAATTAATTCCCCGTTCATGGCGCAGACGACAAAAATGTCTTTCCCAATGACTGATCCAAACTTTTGGAGCAAATGTTAGATAGACAGAGCATAAGGTGGCAGCCATGCATGGCTGCAATTTAGTTTGGCCAACTTTTTAATCTACTTTTTTTTTCGTTGAAAGGGAATCAAGCTGTAAAATTGCCTGAACTCCAGATGCTCCCACATGCTAAAATAGCTCCTCATTACTTTGCACACTCCCTCTGACACATTCTGCAAAACATTGAAAAGCCTTCCTTTTTCCAATAGTTTATCACATGTCACCTTTGATTTTACAAATCCCTCTCTGCTCATTACCAACACCTCGTTGGGATGAGCAAAGTGGTAGTTTTATCCCACTGATGACGATGGGTTGAATGAATGGGGAGGAGGAAGACTAATGAAGCAATGAGTGTCACTATCAGTTCGGCACGAGGCTTTCCAACTTTCTCTCTTGTCAATGAATACCCAAAAACTTTGGGGAGAAAGGTTTGACATTAAGTATTACGTGAGCGTGAAATAATCTGCAAAAATTAACCAATTGGCAGGATCGCTTTACTGATCGTTCAAGGGAGATAATTTGATGATAAAGTTTGAAGATAAGTACTCTTCATTGTTTCCTTGAGATTATATGATGGTGTGACTAAAGCTATTGAGTTGGGTAATTAAGTCGGTTGTGTGCCTTTCTAGATGGCGCATACATAACTACCACTAATGAATGACATTGAGCGGTAATAATTATTAGTTTCGATAATAATATACCAGGAATGAAGCCTTGCTAAACTATTTTAGGAACAATGACATGAGTCATTCCAGCCAGAACTTAAGAAGTCCTCATGTGCTATTCCACTTGATTTGCATATTATATGTTCCATCGTAGTGCAAATTGTAATACCTTTTATTTCTATCAGATGTCATTTCCCACAAACCCAGAAAATGAGGAGGACCCATCTAATTTGCACCCATAAAATGAGTCATGTCTGGATATTTTTTGCCAATTGGAAAGAATAACTTTCATCATGTTCCGGATGAGCCTGTCACATGTAAAGATGCTTTATTATCATCCAGGAAAGAACCTTGTTATTTTTCCTCCTGAACTTCTTTTAATCCCTCAGGGGGATTAGCGGCTCGTGAAGGTTTTTTTTTGTATAAAAATTTGAGACTTGACAAATGTCGTATTGGAGGAACAATCTGCTCAAACATGTATAACGCGGAACATGCATTATACCTATCTCTGCTTCCTATTAAAAGTTTCTCAAAAAATGTACTATTTTACGGGCATAGGAGTTTAACTTAAAAAAACAGGCAGGCATGTGGAATTTCAGGAGACTGGCATAATAATATCATTATCAGTTTAACGGAGCTTCCTCCTTCCGTTCCACTCTTCTAACTAAAAAAAACTATCCCGGATTTTTTTTCTCCCCTCTCCTCTTCCATCCCATTATGAAGAAAAAAATTATGGAGGACTTTCACATCACAAGGTCGTCATCGTCATCATCATTCTCTTGGTTTTAAGTTTTTGTTACAAAATTTCATACAACTTGTCCTGGGTTCGCTTATTCCCCAACTCATTTCTTTATTAACTCTTGAATAGTAACACCGCCAGTGAAAAACAAGATGAAGGACGGCGGAAATGGAGTTGATTTTTAACAAAAGAAAAACTGGAGGTGGTAGGAGAAGTGGAAAAGCGTTAGGAAGAAAAAAAATGGGTTTGCTTTTTAAAGAAAAAAGGAAGACGTCTAAGAAGCATTCTTAACTAGAACAAGATGTAATTGAATGATATAAAAAAACGTTCAATATTTTATTCTTCTACAGCGAGAAGGGAAAGGAAATAAGCAACTCCTTGAGTAGAATGGAAAAGAACGCTCCGGTTTAAAAAAAAATGGTAAAAAGAAAGAAGCATTTCAACTGTGGTTTCATCAACATCCCCATTGTTAGCTTTCTTTACACTGTGGAATTGTGCAATAGCGAATCATATCAATTGTCAACGGATATATTTTATGGATGTACTTAAGGCATACATTTTTTTCTCTTAGCCGCTGCCACGCTATCAACCACTTTATTGTGGGCGGTTATTCTTTTGACTTTTCTATTCCACTCCTAGAAAGTGACTATATTCCTGAAACCTTCTTTGTTGTGTTTTTGTTTGGAGGAGCAGCTTTCCAACTAAAAGATTTGAAATGATGATATTGTCGGAATTTCCCCATTTTACAAATACCGATAAACGTAACCGTCGACGAGTCAATAATTTACAGGGGAAATGCTCTGCAAACCGGAATATGATATAAAGAAATGATATGCTTTTTTTAAAGAAAGCCAGAAAATATTGGCTGCTGTGTAGCAATAAATGGTTTCTTTTTTTTTCTACAGAAAAATGAGATGCGTTCGTTCGTTGTAGCATCTCAACCGCGCTAGGCGGGTTTTATGCAAGATTCTCAAGATTTTGCTACATTTTTGCACAACCATCACACTACTCTACCAATACAGAATGCCCATTCACTTTTTTTCTTTTCCCGTATCATGTATGGTGAGAGAGCAAAACGTCGGGGGTACGGGAGAGTTGGGAAGATAGTGAAATGTGCGTAGATATACTTATTCCAATGTTAGGCATCGCATCACATCTTTCTCCCCCAATCTCTTTATCTTTATCTGTTGTGGAAGAGCTTTAAGCACCTACTTTACAAAAATCTCTCTTTCCAGCCAAATGCATTCCATTTTCCGAGTCACATATAAAAGATTAGGTATGAATGAAGCTGAATTTAAAAAAATACTTTGAGAAAAAAGTTGGTTACCATTTCATTTCGGTTATTTTGGCTGGAGAATGAACCACGTGTCATTACAATGATAATGATGTTATGATAGTGATGTTAGGTATGAATTACATGTTCAGTTAGCTATGCATCTTCAACAACAAAAACCGAATGCAATATTCAAATCATCATAATGTAATTGTGGTGGTTGGTACGTTCGGCTTTTTTTACTTCAGGAAAATGATTGTGATACATAAACTCGTTATTTAGTATGCATGAATCGAAAAATTCATCCGTATTTATATTACTTGGTGGAATATGCTCGCATCTTGTTTCCTTGAAGTTTGAGACTTTGTTCACAAAATTTGGCCTTCATGTGTATCTGTATTTCTCAAGAGTCACGAGAAAAAAAACTTTATCATAAATATTATTACTGGGTTCGGTTTTTTGGCTAATGTTGTTGTTTAATTTAAACTCGTTGCAGATGCGTACTTTATATTATGTATAGTCATAGTACAAGGTCAAGCACGATGAATGTTGTTATGTATTAAACTTGTGTCATATATCCACGGGACAGGAAACTGGGACAATTAGTTTCTCCTGATAAGTATGCGTGTGTTTGGGGATGCTTAGACTGAAAACTTACTGCAAATAAAATAAATGAATTTGATTGGAAGACAAATTAAAAATAAGTTGGGGATCACAGCAGCAGCATATTATTAACAATTATTTGTCAAGTTGATATTAAAACGAAGGACGTCCTTTCCGCTTGTGCAAATATGCAAATGTAAATACATTTATCAAACGAGCCAGTTAAATTTTTTACCGTTGTTTCTCCGACTTGACTCAAGTTTAGGAGCAGATAACAAATCACATTGTAACATGGTTTGGTCTTTCCATTTTGCAACCCGGTATTATTTAGAAATGCAAATAAGATGAAAGTAGATTTCAATTGTTTCGGAAGAAAGTAAAATGTGCATAACAAGATTTCAATTAGAGTCTCAAGCAGACGTAAACTTTTTTGTAAGTTTGTTATAAGTAAAGAAATGTTTGTTTTAAGAAGAAAACAGTCGTGGGCTTTACTAAAAAATACTACTTACTATTATTTCCAATTACATAACTTTTTTAGGATGAACAAAAGCTTATAAAATTAATTTTCTTCGGGGGCATTTTAATTACTGGTCCACGTGCAAGTGCATTGCTAATACGTAATGCGGACTTTGCCTACAACACAATATCTTTTAATTAAAGGTGAATGGAAAACAGTGATTACCTACTCAATATCCGTGTAGGCATCTCGTTTTGTGCATGGACTTTTTATGAAGTCATTCTCTCTATCATCCCAGTTATTTCGATTTCCCAACGTACCAAAAATATAGTATTAAACGAGTTCCATACACAAAATAGTTCTGTAAGAGGAAGTACATCGAGACATGTCATTATTTTTGTAACATAAATATTACCATGATCCTACGCTCAGTTTTTTGTGGGCTACATAACATTGCACATTTTTGGTACGGTTGATAAAAACATCGGCTCTGTAGAAAAACTTTAACGAACGCTTTTGTTTATTTTTGTACTTTTCTCTCCAGGTGTCCATTGTCCAGCAGACGGATGAAAGTCCAACTGGAGCTGACGCTGTGGACGATGAAGCTTCATGGGAGTCCGAGCCTGGACAGGAACAGCAAGAGTCCTCCTCGGATGAAAATTCATCAAACGAGAATGACAACAAAGATGATTTGCATGAGAGCGGGGAAGGTCATGATGAGGAGGTGAATGAAAAGGAGGACGAGAACGATGCTCAAGAGGTGGATGCTGAGGAAGGCTCCGAAGAACCCGATGATGACAGAGAGAAAGACAGCGATGAAGAGCAGAAAGCGTCGGATGAAGAACAGCACGAGGACATCCTACCTGCCGAGTCCAAGCAAGAGGCCCAAACGGTGATGGTGGAACCGACTGGATTTTCACCTCGGAAACGTTTCCTCCGCAAGTTCCATAGACCCGGACCTCCTGCTGATGACTCTCAGGAGCCAACTATTTTGGGGTCATCATCATCCGGGGAGACAGGAAATGGGGAAGATGGCTCGAGCGAACTAAGTTTGGAAGGAGAGGGGAAGCCATCACCACTCGGAGACAGTGGCGGGAGCAGCATTGTTTACTCCCAACGTGTAACCGACTACCCAGCTTATCGGACCAGAAATAATAATAATCATCATAATAATAATGCTCCAAATGCTGCTGATAGTGCCTATAATGATGGCCTACATAAGTTTAGCAAAGGGCCGGATAGCGCTGATGGCGAAGAAAGTAGCCCAGCTAATGTAGGAAATCGACCAAAATTCCAGATGAGGAGGAGAAGGCCAATCAACCAGATGAGAAATCGAGTCCAACCAAACAGCCAGCAAGATTCTGATGTAGGAAGCGATTACAAAACTCCCGTTGACGTGGAGGAGTCAGCGAAAAACAAATACGAGCTGAATGGGCTAAATGGAGCGGCAGCATCATTTGTTCAGAACAGCCCCGAAACAGTCCATATCTCGATACAAGCAGATCAAGATGAATTAGATAATCAGAGAAGGCCAATGTCAAGACTTGTAAAGCCGAGAGTCAGTGCCCTTAACAGAGGAAGGAATAAGAGGCCTAACAGTTCGGGAACTATAATAGGCGGGGAGCACACTGAAAGTTTGCAGTCTACTAACTTCGATGGCCAGGCTCCAATTTCGGACAATGGCTCAAACGGGGAAGCACTCTCGGATGAGCTGAAACAGCAAGAGCTCCTCGGTGAAAAGGAGACTGACAACGAGTCCACACCAACAATTGGGTCAGAAGCAGAAGAGAGCACTGGTCCACTTTCATCTTCGAAAAAAGTTTATCAAAACAGTCCTACTGGAAAACTGCTCCCTCCGCGTCCAAAAATCCGCTCCTTTCCCCGAATGAAAGCAAATCATATGCTGACAACAAGCGAGGGAGACAGCAGTGCCTCCGTTTCCAGCGACTCCACAAACAGCGACATAAATCAGCAGAGTGAAGGGCAACAGGAAGTGGAGCCCGATATGGATGCCAAACCTGTCCAGCATACACAGACTAGGCCGAACGGAGTAACCATCAGAAAGGTTCCAATGAGGAGGGTAAAGCCGGCCATTCCCGAAACCAATAATGACTCTCAGAATGAAATGAATACGGAAGAGATTTCCCAAGTCCCAGCTTCCCCTCTGAAGGGAAGGCCAATTATGAGACGACCCATTAATTCTCTCCTAAAAAATAATAAACAAGCATCATTGGCTGATCATGAGACACATTTGGAAGAGACCCAAGCGACTCTGAGGGAGCCGCAACACCAGCCCGAAATAAAAATTGAGAAATTGGATGTGCGTGAACGGCTCCGAGGACGACATCGCAATAATCCTTTGAAAGCTCTCACTTCATCCCCAACCACAGAGACATCACCAAATGAGGAAAGTTTGGAGGAACATGAAAATATGGATAATCCCGGGGAAAACCTGTCAGCTTCGTTGGCCACTACATCATCAAGTGAGCCCGGTCGACCCTTCATCATGAGAAAAAGGGTCAGACCACTCCGAAGACCTTCCGCCTTAGGAGGACAAGGCCAAGCCCAACTTTCCTATGGTGAGAATGATGGGAAATTAGCGGAAGATAATTCTGCTGACAATGTGAAAGCATTAACTTCCAACCCCAATCCGGAATTATCATCGGTTGAAGAGGAAAGCGAAGAGAAACAAACCGCAGAGATTCCCCGTGTCAAAATAAGGATGGGTATGGCCCGTTTCCCATCAATGCGAAGGGGACAGCAGGAGCAGGAAACTTCTTCTGACCCATCTACTCCAATCCCTATTTCCACGGATGAGACTGCCAACGCTGACAGCAGCGAGCCGAATAATGCACTAAGGCAGAGACAGAGACTGACTTCCAACCGGGGCAAATTGAGACGGCCACAATCAACCGGGATCATTTCCGCTACGAGCAGCGCAGATGGGGAAAGCGGTTTATCGGACATGTCCGCCACGTCTGAGACACCTGTGACAGTAACGTCCACCTACTCCCGGATAAGATCCAACAATAAAAACGGCTTCCCAGCCAGACCATACTTTAGGAGGCCCACCACCAGCAGCATTAAGCAGAGTGAGGAAATTGAAGCAGTTACATCCTCTCCAGAGGAGTCAACCCCTACCATTAAAGATACTCCAACTACCACTCAGGCCAGTGGCTTCGGCACAAGAACAAGATTTGGCGTGCAATCGCGCTACACATCTACAACACCCGAGCCCGAACCAGCCCAGCCAGACAAAGAATTAGAGAAACCGGGTCAATTGACTGAATTAAATGAGACTCCGGAAGATAACTCAAGTCACGTCCAGGAGAAGAGGGTTGGCTTTGGTAAGCGTAAGCGGATAAGAGTGCGAGTCAGACCACAGCAGGAGGAGCAGCAGGAAGAGAAAGTCCAGAACAGCAACGGTGAGGAGGAAGGAGAACAACAACAACAAACACAACAACAGCAAGAGGAACAACAGCAGCTGCTTTCCAATAATAATGATCAAGAGATCAAACATCCAACTTACGGAGGGGTTGGAGGAGCTAATCCAGAAACCCAGAATTCAGAACACGTCGGCTCGGAGGACAGTGTAGCATTTCACTCTCCCAGCATCAGCGTCCCATTAAACTCAAACCAAGAGGCGGAAGAGGAAAGCCCATGGCCAGGAAATCATTCTGGCGATCAAGCAGGGAAAATCCGTCCAGCCGGAGAGCTCTCCAGCAAAACGGAGCACAGAGCCAATCCTCATCGGGATGAGCATGACGACAGCAAACAGCATTATGATGATGAGCACATGGATACGGAAAGTTATCATCTTCAGCATCCCACCGCCACCGTGGACATGGATAGTGACACTTATGATCTCATTTTGAATAAAGATGTTAGGAAGACTTTGGGCACGCTGAACACGCACTCCACGCACAGCGCCGGACAGTCCGGAGCATACAAAGTGGATGGAGAGAATGGGCAAGCCGGGGATGACGATGATGAGGACGATAATGGTTCCCTCCATCACCATCCTTCATCCTCCTCTTCTTCATATCATCCTAATCAACATCAAGATAATAATAATCAACATCAACACTCCTCCGACAATTATTACGATCAATATGAGCACAGGGATAACAGCGCTCATTCCGACAGTGAGCATAAATATTCCAACGGCATCCGCAGCCAAGCCTCCTCCAGGCCATCATCCCCATCATCATCATCATATTCTAACAATAATGGAGTGCACAGGGAGACGGATGACATGGGGAGCATTGAGACTTTGGAGTTGGGCACCCCCGACTACGACACCCATCCTTACAATGACTGGCATAGTTATGAGGACGACCTAGACGAGGACGAAGAGGAGAGCAGGGTTCAGGAGAAATTCCTCGCCAACAACAATAGGTCCAGATTTAACAAGTCCTCCCTCGCAACAACAAAAGGTAGTAGTAGCAGTAGTATTGCACCTTTCACTAGGCATAGGCTCACAACCCAAAAGGAGAACAGGGATGATGGTAATGAGGGCAAGCAGCAGCAGCAAGGGGAAGAACTAGGTCTCTCACCCAGTCCCGTTAATCCCTTGAATGGAGGATCCCCATCCTATGCATCAGAAGAAAGTAGTGAGCCCACTCAAGGTAGTAGCAGTAGCAGCGATGCATTGGACCTCATTAGAAAGGATGGGAATAAGCGGATACGACAAAAGTTAAGAAGGCCACCAACCGCCTACATTAATAACTCTGGCGAGTCCACATTCAACAAGCCGCAGCAGGAGGAAAGTGGCCATTCCTCGGCCCCATTCACTCCCTCCATCCCAAGCCCTCGACCCACCTACTCCGGGAATGACGCTCTATTAGAAAGTGTCAACCAGTCTGTACTCTCTCTCCCCAAATCCTCGGAGAGCCTTTCCAATTACCCTGACTCAAAGCCGCTGGAGCAGTTCATCCAGAATAAGCAGCAGCTTACCCCAGAGCGACGGAACAGGACAAGGGTTCGAGTGAAATTGGTCACGTTGCCGACCACAACCCCAGCACCCACTTATCTCTCCAGCAATAATGATCCCTTTGATGGGAATAATGGTAATGAGAAGGAGATTGCACCTGATGCTGCTGCTGCCGCCTCACCTTTGGAGGGCAGTCCAAGAAGACCTTCCCATTCCGGCTTCACGTTCCCACCTTTCAAAAAGTCCAAACTGGCTCTTATTACTTCCACGGAAATGCCTTCCGAGGAGACGGCATCTGTTCCATACAGCCCACAACAAGTTATTTTTAACCCAGCTCCGGTAACAACAACAGCCGCCGCAGCGAGCTCAACAAACACCACCAGCCGGCCCTTCAAGGCGATTATGGACAATTATAACAACCGGGGATCACTTTCACCTGGGCAAACATCAGGAGGAGGAGGAGCGGGCAGCAGTGGATTGCCAATGACAAGACATAATGATAACCTTACCTCAAGCGGCCATAAATATGGAACTCGCCACAGATTCAAGGTTTCCGAGTTGAATTCATCAACCTCTCCATCATCAACATCATCACCATCCCCTGTCCAACCATCATCCCAATCAAATGAGCAAATTGAGCCTGTACGTAAGCCACAGATACGGCTTCGCGCTCCAGAATACCGGAGAAGAATCCCAACTACTCCGGCTCCCATCCGTCATCATCAGGTTTCACCCTCCACCTCCGCACCAATTTATTCCAGCAACGAGAATCAATCACCGCCAAGACAAGAGGCTGCGATAACATCATCATCATCACCATCACACCAGCAGCCCACACCTGTCCTTCCAACTAATGAAAAATATAACAGTCGGCCATCAGTATCAGTGACACCTTCCGCTTACGAACAAGAAGAGGAGCAAGAACATGATACCATCTCCATTCGGATAACATCCCACCCAAATGACGTTATTGATCAGGACACGGCTCCCGTTAAAAAGGAGCCAGATCAACAGTCCCAATATGTTCCAGCAGGCATACGTCAACAGCAAAACATGATCGAGAATACCGAGCCAAACTACATTCCTCACTTGGCTTCCGCTCCCCTGAACAAACACAATGGGAAGGAAAGCAGCTCAACATATTCAGCCAACGGTGCTCCTGCTCTCAATCAGAAGGGGAAATACTCCTCCAGATTTAAAGTCCCGGAAAAGTTTCATCACCAAAAACAGGGACCCCTCGCAGCCAACAATATGATCCAACCAGCTCTGCCATCATCATCATCCCAAATGGATTTCAATGCTGGCAAAGAAAGGCCGATGAATGTGGTGGTGGAAACGGAGAGTAATTTCAAAACAAAATATCCCTACGATGATAATGAGGTGAGCGTAAAGGTCGAGCCTGCACCGCTTCCACCAAGCCCACCACCCCACCACCACCAAGCTTATGACAATTATGGGAATTCCCAGCAAAATGAGGTTGATATGAATTTGGATAATAATGTGCAGTATGAGAAGAGCCCTCCTGCTCCATACCACCATAATATTCCAAGCGGGGAGGAGGAGATGAAACCAACTCAACCGGAGTTCATTCCAGACATTCGGATTAATGTGCACCCACTGACAGCAACGCATAATGGAGATGATGGAGAGCAGGTTAGTCATGACTATGATGGTGTATTCCACGCAGTGCGGGAACGGCCTTTACCTCCTCCACCTCAAAGACATCCATCATCATCATCATCATTGGGTCCAAATATATTGAGACATAGCCCATTCGGCCCTTTCCCAAGTACGGATCATTGGTCAGGAATCCCTTCCGCGAATAGTCCAAAACTGCCCGACTTTTTCGAGCATACCAGACAACCCACTTCCCATCCAAGCCATTTCGATGAGCAAAAACCGGAATTCGATACTGATCTCCGGGTGCTGACAACAACGGAGCCGAATATTAGACCGATGGTCAGATTCCCCGAACATCAAAATGTCCAATTCATCGACAATCAAGAAAACTTACCACAACCTCCGGTGGAGTCTACGCTGGTTCAGTTTGGAACGGATTTTGATGGGGATGAAGAGGAGGATGAAGTAGAGCAGCAGAGACCACAGACATTAAGCCTCAACAACAATTTGAACTTGCATGGCAGTCAATTGCCCAAGCAGCCAATTGAATTTCCCGTCTTGGGTGGAAATCGGGATCCTCAAATCCCACTTGGCGCACCTCATCCACCTCCCGCCAACTTCCAACATCGACCGATTCAGACCGTGGTAGTGCCACCGCAGTCATCAGTAACAGTGCCAGTGCCGCTGCCTGGGCAAACGATGCCACCCGGCAGTGCTCACTTCATGAGACCACAAGTTATCCATAATAACATGCAGCAGCAGCATCACAGCACTCCTCTTCATTTCCCATCAAATGAGCATCATCCACAGTTCGTTAGCAAGCCCGGGCATCCTCAGCAAGAGCCAAACATGGGAATGAATCCGCATGGGCCTAGACCAAATTCCATTCCTTCGAGACCCATCTCCCACGGTTTGAGGGAAGGGGAGTTTAAAAATCCACAATTTCGATTACCTCATCCCGATGGTGGAAATAAAGAGGTTCGTTTCCGCCAGCCCCACCCGCAGTTCCCACAGAATCAGCAGCAACCAAACGGCAATAATCATTTCCGTGTTAATGAGCCTCTTCGTCAACACCAAAATCCGAAACAACAACACCACCAAATTAATCCACACCAACAGCAGCAGCACCCCAACATGGGAGAATCTTTCTTGAAACAGGAAAGGCCACGTGAGCCCCATCCACAAAATAATGCTCCCCAGTTCAATTCTCAACTTGCCCCAGGCCAGGCTCATCCTCCCATGCACTTTGACGGAAGACATCCCGATGCTCCTCTCAGAAACGTAGTAAAGCAGCAGGGTAGCATCAGCTTTGAAAAGCCGTTGGAACAACGGCCAGTCCAGCCTAATGGAAACGTTGTGTTCGAAAAAGAGCCAGAAGTGAGACCCATCCAAGCACAACAGCAACAACACGGTCCTCCACAACATGGCCCCCAACAACAGCCTAACAAGTTTCCAACTCAACAGCTAGTAAATACTAGGGATCCTCTTCAAAGACCTGGACAACCTCCAAAGTCTCAAATTAAATTTCCAGAGTCAATTTCCCAAGGATTTGCTGGCCAACAACAAGCTCTTCCACCACGACCAGGGCAGTTCGGACCACCTCCACCTTCCCAACTTCAGCTTCCCCAATATGTACCATTCAACATGGGTCAGGAAAGGCCCTTGAGGAATGAGAGCGAAAAGCAAGTTCCCAATATTCAATCCCGTCCACCTCATCATCCCATGCTTCCCCAAGGACCCCAGCAGCCTGTCAAATTCGGAGGAGCCCAATCCTTCCCACCATTCTCACATCCACCAAGACAAGTAAGCTCTTCAAGTACTTATCTAAATTGTCCATAACCTACATACTTAACTAGGATGTAACAAATCTTCAAACTTACAGCAAGTTAACCTTATTTTTCCCCTTTTACTTTCAGAATCCCAATGGGAACTTAGCCAACCCTCAACAATACATTCCTCATCATCGGCCACCGCAGCAGCAGCAGCCTCAAATGATGATGCCCGGAATCCCCAAGGGCCCATTACCTAACAACCCATATTTCCAACAACAACGCTTCCGTAATCCCAACGCAAGAACTTCAAGGGCGGCCAACTTAACGGCAGAAGAGGAGAAAGCGAAAGATGAGAACAGCCAACTCCCCTTCCAAACTGAAGATGAAAAGTCGATGGAACTTGATAGCCAGTCCGATCAACAGGCACTTTTCCTCATCCAAAATCTCCAAACTTCCAATGAAGAGGGCCAACCACAGTTATTAGTTTCTGATAAAACGGAAAGTGGCACTCAAGATTCCGGAGATAGCACAGGGAAAGTTTCGCCACCGGCCACCCCAGAATACATGCTCGACCAACAACTAATCCCAACGAGTAACGAGAATGTAGACATTTCACTTGAACAACTATCGGAATCCTCCTCCATCCGGCAAGAACGGGAGCTCAAGCTGGACCAAATGTTGGAGGGGCTTCTTCAGCCAGAGGAGGACAACAAAAAGGAGCGTGATGCATCATTGGGAGAAAACTTTCAAGAAGCTGATCATATCACTCCGGAAGGGAGCACTCTCAAAGTGGAAAACTTTGTTCAGGATCTCCTACCCGAAGAAATTCTAGAATCAGCCGAGAGTCAAAGCATCCCTCTTCCTTATCATTTAACATCAACTTCCCCACAAACTCCGGAATCCGATAGCGAAAACGCCCCAAGAAATGAAAAGGGAGAGGACTCGGTGAAATTGTCAAAGCAGAAAAACTTTCCCGGGTATAAAGGGAAACTGACTGGGAATGAGCAGGAAAAACGATTCGCCCTTTCAAAATCCTCCGACATTCCCAGCAGCAGCTCATCGGAGAAGACAACCTTGAATGAAAGTAAGAAAGGTGGGATTACGAAGATCAAAGCGGGGAAAGAAAAGAGCCGCCAACAGCAGCAGCAGCAACAACAACAGTTAGCGAAGTTCAAAGACGGGAGCAAGAGTGAAAAGGATCAGCAAAAATTCCCCGAAATCGGCAAAAACAATGAAACCCAGGAGCAACAGGAATTTGTCGCACCCAAAGTCATTCAAAGAGGCTTCCACCCCATTCTACCATACAGTGAGAAAGACCCAGGGCCCATTCTTGTCCAAATGATGTCCAACGTGGAACAGTTGATGCCTCCGACTATGACTATGAGAATTTGAAAAGGGGAATTATGGAGGACACCTTCACAAACCATTCTAGCGGTCTTCAACAGTTAGCCCTCTACTTATTTTGCGAAACTGAATTAAAATAGTTGTAAGGCCCCAATATATATATTTTTTTTACAAACAAGCATATTAACTGTATTCCAGTGGCCGAACAGGTCAAATGTTTCAAATACTTATAATAACGTAAACTCATGAAGCTGAGCGGGCTAGACAAGAAAACAAGAATACTCATCTTCCAATTCCGATCATGACATAGGAAATCGGTAATCCCGAAGTTTTATTTCTATTTGAAATCCCTTTCTTTTTTCTCTTTCACTCAAGAATAGGACAAGAATTTAAATTCAACTTGTTCCTGAAAAGTGTTTTATCGTAGCATTAGTGTTACGTAAAGCTCTCGTATATCATTTTGACTGACTGGTGCAATACTTGCATAATACTTTTCTTTAGATTTATTAGTTAGGAGCCTCTATATTTTTATAACGGAAAATCTATTTAAATCTTATTTAAATTAATTTATGAAAAAGCGTACATTCCTATTTATAATCCTTTTGGGTGAGTAGGTGCTTGAGAGATGAAGTAACTATGATAAAATATCTATTTAATTAATTAAAATTATGAGAACTTATTTATATTTTTTGTAATTGCCATAATTACTACATATTCATGTACTGTGTATTTTGATATTGGGGTGGCTGTTATTTTTATAAATAAAAATTTAAAAAAAAATTAAAGAGTTTGTTTATTGCAAGTTCACACTTATTTGTTTAGAAGGATGGCGCTGTGTACATTTTACAAGGAATTGTACTTCGACTCCTTGAAAAAAAACTGTTTAGTAGAAGTTATTATACTACATCCAAACTCATTCTAAACATTCTAAATTGAATGTTCTCGGAAATATACGAACAAAAAATGCCTCGTGCTGCTATTATAATTTTTTTTGTCGGAGGGTAGCAAAATTGTATGTAACAACCGGGATTACGTTATATGCATATGTATATATAGTTGAAACTCACGTACGTAATTTTTATTATGTAAATAACCATGGATTCAAATTTGTAACAGCGTCATCTTACCACTTTCAAATAATGCACCATGAAATATCGCAATATCAGCCTGGAATCTTAAGATCGACTTTTTGCGAATTCCTATTACTACCAAATGCTATTTGGAAATTGGAGTAGTGTGTAAAAGAGTTTTGAGCATGGAAGACGAAGTAATGACATTTTTTAATTTCGATGAAAGTGTGGGGCCGTACGAAGCCGTATAATCCTGCATAGCATCCGCCCGAGAATGAAAGATGAAAAGAAATTTTCTTAAGTTTACCCTTCTAGTTCCTCCGCAGCTCTTCCCTGTACGAAATGGTATTTCTCTTTAGAAAGGATTTTTTCTTACCTTTCACCAATGAGGATGAAATTTGTTTGTTCGCTGTTGTGATTTGATCTGATGACATTTGAAGTCGCATCCAAGGCTAAGAATTTGATCAACCTTTCAAGACAAGACTTTAATGGAATACATTGGTAACCTTGCTGCTAACTTAAATTAAAAATGGGATTTCTGCTACTTTGATTTCGTTTTTTGTAATCATTGAATTGGATCATATGAAGTTGTATCGGGTGGTACTCCGTACTTTTATGGTGAATAATTCCTTTCATATTGAACACATCAAAACGTCCGATTCATCAAAAGAGGAGCACATTTTCTAACATTTTCTGACACAAACGCCCGAAACAAAAAAAGGTTTTCATTTCGACAATTTTGGTAAAAAGAATGAAATGAATTAGTTTTGTTTGGTCTTTTAAATTTCGAAACTGATGCGTTAAAAGCGAATAATTTAACGAGATCGGAATAATTTAGTGAGATCGGAATAATTTAGTGAGATCGGAATAACTTATTATGTTATGATGCGATTTAACATGTGGGGTGTTTAACATGGGACTTAGCGTAAGAGTTTAACATAAGACATTAATATGGGATTTAGCATGGGGGAGTTTAACATAACACATTAATCGACGGTTTCATGTCAGAATCCCTTTAACCTCCGATTATAAAAAAAGCAAATTACTTTTAAGGCTTAATTATAAAAAATGCAAAATCCCTTTAAATTTTTTTTATAAAAATGGCAGGTTACCTTTATTGTCATTTTATAAAACCACACAGAACCCTTTTAAACAAAAAACAGTAATTTTTCAGAAAACGCAAAAAACTGAAATCAATTCATTTAATCTTAAAATTAACAAATTTACATTTTCAAATCAGTTAGGTAGCTTTACAAGGAATGGAATTATAAAACTCGTGGTGTTCTGCAGGAATAACGTGCAACAAACTTTGTAAATCCTGAAATTTACGCTTAGGCAATGGAAGTCTACTTTTGTACAATTTGGGAAAGTTAAAATCAGCATCAACAGGAAATTTTCGTGGAAGTAGTGTCCAGTCTTCTTCATGGCTTAGTTAATACGAAATTGTTCCATTCGGGCTGTACTGAATTTGACGCAAATCCGTTACTATTGAATCCCCAGTCCCCACACCAGGGCGAATGTTGTACTTAAACTTACTAAAGTCTAAGAAATCATCATGAGTTAAGTACTCCGCATCGTATGGCTTTGGTTTTTTCCTGGCTTCTTTGCAGATTTTAATGTAGTCCATTGGAACGTAGATCACTTTCCCTCGTAGTTTATTTTCAATCATTGCATGTACAGAGTCACATTCCATCTGAGTATGACCCTTTTCCAAGTACTTTTGAAATATCGGTTTATTATGTTTTACGGCATAATTAAGTAGAGCTGCCGACAAATAACCGTTGCGGTTTTGGCTGGTGCTTCCATCGCTAAATATAATTATTGGCAATTGATCATTGTAGTATTCATCAAAAAACTTAATCAGGCAAGTAGCAAATGAGGAGGATTTTAGCTCGGCTTCAGTTTCGTCAAAGAAATAGCACTTTGATTCATGAGTTGCCAAATCATAAACAGTGAAATTGTGCAGGCATAGCTTTGTTTTGTAGTATAAGGCACTAGCATTAAGCTTTGGGGCTAGGAGCACCTTCTGAACATCCATTGTGATAACGTGAACCTTTCCATCCAATCCATCTTCTTTGTCACGTTCCTTTTCAGTCCGAGCTGCTTCCTTCTTATTGAAGTGGGGACGATAGTCTTCTTCCGAAACATTCCCGGCTGTGAATGAGACGCAAAGGTCACACTGGTCCTTCTTGGGGCGGTGAAGAGCGTAGTTCTGATCTTCAAAATAATTATGAAACGTGCACAGAGAAGCCGGCTTCAATCCTTTGCTGACACATTCAGATTTGTAGGCATCATAGACGTCTTGCTTAGTAAAGAAAATAATTTCTAAATACTCCTTTGTAGTGTCCTTTCTGCAGTAATGACTAGGGATTTTCGGGATTGATTTTAAAAATTCCTTGTAGAAAATTTTGTCACCTCCGCTGCGATTTTCGGATGGAACTGTCTTTTGTTGTCGTTCACAACCTTCCCTTTCCAGCCATCCTGTGACCAAGTCTTGCCCAACTGCCAAAGTACTGAGAAACATCTTTTGGCACACTTGCTTTCTTCTTCCGTTTTGTCTTAAAAAATAACTGTAGCTCTTTTTCCTCCGGCGTAACTTTACTCCTTTGGATGGCTTTGGAATACTTTGCTCAACAACTGTTCGGATGTAGGCCTTCTTCCCACTCCAGTCCATGTTTTTCCAAAATTCTTCGTGTAACGCTCTTCGTTGGTCGGCAGTGAATTCCAAGCAGTGGCGAGTTTTACTTTTTCGGCATAGTAGGGATTGGCATGGAGCTCCCATTTCTCGAGCTTTCCTCCCTTCGGTTTGATGCGTTTTCTTTCGTTGTGTAACCGGATCTTTGACTGTGTTGAAGCCAATGTACTCCTCTCCACGCATTCTTTTCAGCTTATTGGAGTTGCGCAGCCAGGTATTTTCTCGTTGTTGTCTCTGAGTGGGAGTGCGGATTTTTCTTTTTCGATTCTGCTAATAGTCCATTGTCATTCTTATTAATTGATTACGCATTTAATGTACAATTTAAAGACAATTTAAACAAAACCACTAAGTCACTTACAGAGTTAGCACCAGTATCTGCGTCTTCGTTAGGCTCTGACTCCACATTCCCCTGATCCTCATCAAGCCCTGGCTCCAAATTTTCAAGATCTTCATCAGAATCCGGTGCGACATCTTCATCTGCTCTTTGAGGGAGTAAGAATACCTCTTCGACGGACACACCAGCCAAATGACCTTCACTTTCTCCTTCCTTAGGTGCTCCACTTTTAGCAGAATTTGATAATTGGTTATCAATCATCTGGTTACTTGATTGGTTGGAACCTCCACTCACATCAAGACAGTTCCTTCGTCGAAAATCATCTGTTTATATGGGTCAAAAATATAATATGACAAATCCTAATTACTAAATTTAATGAAAACAATTCATGCTAAGCAAACAATAAATTCAGCAATTAGCATTTTTATAATGTACATACCTATTTTGAGCCCATTTTCCGTGCAGATTTCCAACAACTCGTTAATTGGAAACGTCTGTGAATCATCCTCCCCTTCCAAATCCGAACCACAATCACTTTCTGACATAATTAGTTACTTACATAAACTATGCAGATGTAAGCAATTAATAATCTTAACTTTTAATTGATGACGATTTATGATTAAAACTGCAAACCCAAAATTTGCTTGTTTTTCATACTCCAGATTCAATGACAATGCCTTCACATTTAGTCTGTATTTACTTTGCAACCGTACCAGAAACTGTAGAAAACTTGATATCAAAATGACCGCATTCGCCTGGAGAGTATTATGCTGTGTATATCTCATCTTGCCCCAGGAAAATTTTAAAAGGGTTCTGTAGGGTTTTATAAAAGGATTTTAAAGGTAGTCTGCTATTTTTATAAAAAAAATTTAAAAGGTGTCTGCCTTTTTTATAATAAAGATTTGAAGGTTATTTGCCTTTTTTATAATCGGAGAATAAAAGTATTCTGACATGAAACCGTCGATATAGCAATTCACATTTAACCTAACCTAATTGAATAAAAAATTACAAGATTGCCACGACCACGATCATTATGTCAAGAATCCATGATATTTAAACCCATACTTAACTATTTCCTCATTTCAGCAAGTCTATCAATTCATCCTTATCAGCAGCGCCATAAGATTCTATCACGGTTGCCAATGGGGTCT
>JAQGAI010000535.1:0-19548 GCA_034696905.1 Lepidocyrtus violaceus
GCATCCCAGCTGTCCATTATCAATTAAGTAAATAGGGAGCAATTGTCACAGTTGGCTGATGGAAGCTTTCAGTCCACCATTTATTTGTCCTTTTCATAACGGTCGCCATTTTTAATTGCAAATGGCCATGTTATGTCAACTATGAGAATAATACATTTTTTTTACAAGTAATTTTGTCAGCTCACTTTGAAAGCTTTAACGGGGAAAAAGCTGTTATTATATTGAAAAAAAATTGATTTGTTAGTAACGGGAAGTGTATGATGATGATGATGATGATATTGGGAAAAGTTTCAATTTTACAGTTGATTATTTCCCCCCGTCTTCATCCATCTCTCGGGGAAAAGTTGAGTGGCTAATCATCACCTTTTACTTTTCCAATTCCAATATTGAGGAAGCAGACTAAAAAAAAAGTACGCCACACCTGTTTCGCAACAAAAGCTCACGTAGTAGTAAGGATACTTTTTCCACTCTGAATTTTTTACACCCTTTCACATCCTCTTCTCTTTTGAGGAGGATGATGATGATGATGATCATGTTGAGTTGGAGGAATTTCATGAGATTTTAAACCACCCTAATCGGAAATCGGTGAGTGCTGAGCTCATAGCACACATAATTAATTCTTTTTCCTCCGCTAATAAAGCGGATTACGTGTATTATTATTATTAGCAGCGGATCATCCTCATCCCCATCCAAAATGGAAAAGCTTTGGCTTTACTTTACTACCTATATCATCCCATGTAATGAACTATTATCATATCACGTGAGAAATAGGAAACACTTGTTTCCGTCCTCTGCCAACAACCAGGTGGAATCTTGCTTTGCCAGCAGGGGCTAGCATAATATCATGTACGACATGGTGATTTGATTGGGAAGAGTTCATGGGAAATGACCAGTAAAATACCGGAGGAATCACTTTTTATTAAAGAGGGGAAAATAGCGACAGGACAGGACAAGCAAGGGAAAGAGGAAGGATGATCAAAAAAAGGGTTGAGTGACTTTGTTGAGAGGGAGTGAAAATTTTTAATAACTAAAAAAAAAAGGAAAATAAGTGCAAGTTTAGCGGAGTAGCTCACACGATATCGACATTTATTTTGTGTTGTTATAACTAACTATTATGCTAACTGCATTAGTAAATCGTTAACCTGTTTGTTCTTGTTACATGACGATAAATATCATAATAAATAAATATTCAAGAGAGGATTGATAGGTAGGGGAGCATGAGTGGACAGGGAAGTCTTTTCCTTCTTCTTCTTCTTCTTCTTCTTGAGGAATAAAAAGGGCATGGGATGGGATGTACGTGAGACGGGATTTTCCTCTCGTTTCTCATCTAATCTTCCTCAGCCATCCGTCCGTTCATGAGAGAATTAATATGGCGGAGCAAGAGTACAACATCATTGTTGAAAGCAACTTCTGCATTTTTCTTAATAAATATGAGCTAATAATGTAATGTTATGTTGAAGCTAGCGTGCTTCATTTTTCGCTGTCACTCTCTGTTTATTGTCATTTCCTTTGAGCATTTTTGTTGTCATTATGTAAGCACATTTTTTAAAACTAATAATTATCATCATCATGATCAACTTTTGATTTTTTCGAGAGGGAAATAAAAAGCAAGAAAAGTGTAAAATATAAAGCTTTCTTGTGTCAAACAAACTATTAGGGCAACGGAAAATAATTTTTCAGTTCAATAAATAGCGGTAAGGAGCAGTAGCAGGTAGTTAAACGGACGAAGACAAAACTACAGTTCCTGATCATCAGATGCGGACGAGGTCCGGCCATCCCTAAAAATGAGAATAACAGCTCTATCATAATAATAATAGTTAGCTGTAGTAGTGGAATTTTTTAATGCTAGGGTTTGGACTCTTTTAGCGTTAGTTAGATAACGTGTCATGCGAGGGCTTTAATCACTGTTCACTGTGGCAAGAGTAAAACTAATCTAGTGCAAAAGTGAACATGCAATCCAACTTGAAAACAAGTTGGAATGAAAGGAAGCTGCTGAGCATTTCCTTGAAATCCGTTCGAACGATCATCGTCATCGACCAGGGAAAAAAAACAGGATCGGGATATTATTATGGAATAGAAATATTTACAGGAAGGATGACTTTTTAATACAAAATAGAGAAAAAAGTATGAATGAATCAAAGACAGTTACAAAAGTTTCTTGGCATGCAAGGGAAATTAATCAGTTTTTCTAGCTAGAAGGATTTTAACCGTTCCCTTCTTTTCATGAATGACGGGATTGGATTGATTCTTACTTAAGGTCTTTTGGATGATGATAATGATGATTCAACTATTTTTTATTTATTTATTGAACAGTTAGTTATTTATTTGAGGAGGATAAACAGCTCTAATAAAACTGGGGTGTCCCCTTATCCGTGTGTATTATCTGGGATAATTACATACTAATTTGCATAGCATTTGCAGCCACATTAGTTAACAGTTGTCCAATATGGCTGTACTTTAATTAATTAAATGCTGTTTTGTCCTCTATAAATCTGATATATTATTGTAGGCTTGTAAAAAAAATAGTTCATGATCTCTTTCCTTTGGGTAGAAAAAAATAAAAGAATGTAAGTTGGTTAGGGTGACATTAGCACATCACACATAAATTGATAACAAATAGTACACACATTTATCATCATCATCATCATACTGGACAGCATCAAATCAACATCGGGAAAAAGGAACAGGATAAAATCCCAATCAATGGCCACCATCACAAAAAAAAAATATATCTTCATATCATCCATGCACTTTACTAATAATATCCTTTTTTTAACGATGCAACCCACACAATCAGTTCACTTTTTTTAACCAGATCAATGCTAATGCACGGAATACAAATGTGAAACAACCCAGCAAAACTCTAGAAGAAAAAAATATATAAAAGTTTATCTCAAAACAAAAAAACTCTCTTCTTTGCTCCACCATCATCATCATGTTATGATGTAGTACCTACTTATTACGTATTGATAGGTAGTTCATAGACAAATAACATATATATTATTATTATTATTATTATTACGTCTTTATTGTAGCTTTATAAAAAGTGATTATAACATAAATGGATATTTTTTCTCTTGTTGTGTGCAATATGCTACTCTGCTGCTATGCATTATTGACTGACTTGATTTATCATCATCATCCAACATGGCTAGTGGGAAAAGCCAGAGAGATAAGCAAGAAGAAACCGTAGATTAGGAATGAAATGGTTAGAAGAATTGCAATTTGCAATTAGAATCTCTCTCCCGCCATATCACACTATTTTATTCCATGTTGTTTGCATTCTGTTCATTTATTTGTTCAATGTTTTATTGGCAGCCCTAAATCACTTTTTTAAAAAAAAAAAAAAAAGGAAAAGATGTTTTAGCTAAAAATGAAATGAAGCATAATATAGCTTGGTGGAGAGGAGCTTGATCATCATCACCAGCATCAGCCTCCTTTTAATCCACATCTTTTCTAATAAATTATTCCAAAGGCATATAATATATAGCACAATACAATACAATAATAAGAGTTACTTTGTTGTGCCATTATTGTGCTACCTAGATTCCTTTTTATTTTTGATTTGCGTGATTCATCTTTACCGTTTTATCATTTCCCTTTTATCATCAATAATATATTAAGCATATCCCTGCAGAAGTTACTCTTTTTTTTTGCAAAGGGATTTCCTACTATAGTTAGAGTAGTATTGCATCGCATGTATATCATCCGTACACATGTGTATGCGGTCATATGGGAATTATATTTTATTTCAGAATAATGCACTGACTGAGGTACATTTTACATACTTTTTTTTAATCATTATTCATCATCACGTAACATCCAAAACATGCTAACTTGATCGACGATCATTGATCATATAGAGGTTAAAAAACAAGCCAATTATTTAGCCATCCCATTAACATTATTTTAGTAGTGATTAAAAAATCAGCAATAGCAATCGGAGAAGAGGAAAAAAATGTATATTCACAGTCAATTTTTTTTCCTTTCTTCAAATGAAAACGTAAATGAAAGTTTTTTTTTGCTTCGCCTTTTGTATGTAATGTGATGTGATTGGCGGTAGCCGCAGTAAATGCAACCAAGTTTTAAGCGTGCGGGCTACATTTATTTCAGGGAAAATGAGAAGCAAAATATGCAAACATAAAAATAAAATGTACCTAGGTAATATGAATGCAGTTTGTGCAATATGAGGATATGCATATTATAATTATACATATGACTATGACTACTTCTACGCATCCGAAATCCTCTTTGCAAAAAAAAACACATCCACTTAAACTTTATTAGAATGATATGATGGGGTTGATGATGTGCATGCACTGAATATGAAGAGCGGAGCGGAGGATGGACTACTTAGCCAACGAAACAATTCATTCAAGAGATTTGAATGTGAATGTGAAGAAGAGCCTACTTCAATCCTCGTAAGTAAGATACTAAGATGTTTGTCCCGATCCACGCTGCTTCTTTAATTATTATCATCTTGAAAGAAAAAAAGTCCAAGTTGAACGGAATCACATTACATTTATGCACAGACTTGCGTACTTACACTTGACATGATATTCTAATGATGATGATGATGAGGATGATGATACGGGAGGGTTGGATATGTTATGGGATGGGGTTGATGCACGGCCTCTTTCAAAAAGAAAACAAAAATAATGAAAACGGTCTGAATGTCCACTAATGACTGGGCCCATTCAAAGGGGATTTTTGTGCACGTGTGTGCAGGGAGAAGAAGAGTCCTAGCATAATAATAATCATATAATTAAATGAGCTTACTTACCAACCAGCATTAGCATCATCATAATAATAATCACCGTTCCACTAAACAGTTAGAGGAACCTAAATATTTTGTAGATTGTAGAAAAGTAGGGACAACCCCAAATCATTTCAGTAGTAAGTAAATCAGCCTAGCCCGGATGCATAAATAGAATTTGGATACCGGAATGAATAGTGATTAGCTAGTTGAGTTGCAGTTGCAGGCCTAGCTACAGTAGCTACGATATGATTCAAACATACATATTTATAATTCATTGTTTTTTTGATAAAAAAAAATAAGAGGATCACTTTTTTGGCATTGAATGTTATATGAACCATGCTAAATTGAAGGTTTTGGTTAGACGGATATGATACATTTTTGTTTGTTTGGGGGGAATTTGGATCAAGCCATAAATCCAATCTAATGGAGAGCGGAGCAGCAGCAGCAGCGTCTTCAGAAGATAAAACGTTCCCGTATAATAATTTTCAATAGCATTCTTGGCATCCATAAAAAGCAAATAAATTGTAAAAAAAACAACGACTTATGTATTTATTATGTTTGTTTATGAGTTAGTCTTGATCTGAACTGAAGTCAGGTACTGCTGCTATACTTACTTAGTTTGATTGGGAAGGAAAACTGTTCAATTGCTAATTTTAAAGTGGGGAAGGAGAGCTCTGAAATGAAATGGCAAGTAAAAAGACTAATCATACCTGTAATCAGCCTATCTGTTACAGCAACCAACTCCTGTTGCTAAACAAAGCAAAAAAAAAAGAATTTTCTATGCGGAGAGGCTTAGTCATCATCATCATCATCATAATCATCTCTTCAATCAGAAAAAGAAGCGAGGAAGTTTTATGTATTTTTTCGACATGATTCATTCCGTTTATCAATGATGCGCTAAAAAAACAACGAGTAATGAAATGAAATGAATCTAACACAGGAAAAGGCTCATCATCATCCTCATCCTCAGATTCATACACATTTTTTTTTTACTTTCCATTTACATTGTTATGAATGGATAGTTTTTGGGATGATAAGTATGCTAATGATTATCTTGATAATTACTCCTGTCCGTCCTTCTCCCTCCCCCAAAAATTTTGCTTTTTACGGAATGCATGGTTGGATGGGGATGGAAAGGGAGATTTTTTATGATGATTTAAAAGTCTACAGCAATTATATTTATTATTGAGAAAAGAATAGGCTCTTTACTTTCCGGCATATTTTGTAACCAGAGTGGAATAAGAATATGGCCGGTAGTGTAGTGTAGTCCGTAGCATGAGTTTTATGATTTCGCTCTCGATAGATGGGAAAAGAAAAATGAGCTTTTAATTTCTCGATTCATAGGCCAAAAACTGTGCTGATGTTTTTTATAGGGTGACCTGAATCCATGCTTGGGATCTGGTGCAGAAACAACGAGTGAGGGAGATAGTGAAAACTGCTACAACTACATAGATACATCCAACGGTTTATTTTATTGATAACAAGTGGAGGAGGAGGCCTCTTCAAAAATTTTAGGTATTGTCGAGATTCATATCAATTTATATAACTCATCATCCTAATCATCATAACTATCAGAAAAAAAAATAATCCAGAAAGCTTAAAGATGATGGTTAATGGAATGTAAAACAATTACGGTCCTCAATTCGCAAGTACGATGAAAAATGGGGAAAATTATTTGGACTAGAATTTGGATAAAGTTTTGCTTCCTATTTTTAACCACCGCATGTCAATATGGCAGTCTGTATTTAAGATTGGTGAAGTGGATAAATCATTATTATTATTTTTTTTCTTTCGAGAAAATTGTTCCATCCAATTTGAAATCATAATCCTTCCTTCCCCACATAAGAACAATGCTTAAAAAATTGATGCGATGAAATGAGCAAAGCAAGCCATGCAGAATTCAGCCCTTTGGCTAGAGAATATCCTTGAAACCGCAGAAATTTTTGCGCTCATTTTACTTTCATCCCAAAATGCGTGTTAAATAGTAGCCACATGATGTGAGCCTCTCTCCTTCACAGCCGCCCATTCCAAAGTGGATTAACAAGGTGGCGGCGGAAATTGGTGCAAAAATTTTATTTTATCCTGAATGAATTCCTTGGATGAAAACTATCTTTTGTTTTTTAAAAGGCTAATCAAACTGACTGAGCAATAAATTCACAAGTTGACAATATTAACAATAGAGCAAAAAAAAATGGCTGAAAAGGGAAATTGTGAATTGAAGTGACCCTCCCGCCCGAAATGTCTTGAAGCCCATCATATCATATCATATCATATCACATCATTGCCCTTTCGCTTGCCGCCCGACATTGCCCTACTAATCAAAGTAGAAAAAAAATTTCTGCTTATTCATTCACACTCCACCCATGCCATCATCACGCCGAGTTGACTTCAAATAATTCCTAAAGAAAAACAAAGTATTAGTTAACGTTCTTTTCTTTCTTTCTTCGTTTCATTCAGAAGGGGGACTAGGTAAACACGAAGCTTTAGTTTTGAATGCCTTTATCAACATCCCATAAAAAACGGCACAATAATAGCATAATAGCACCCCACTACCTTCTTTCCATTGTCCGTCCTCACCTCATATCAGCTCCCATCATCATCAACACCACATTCAAAAAATATGTAATAGTGATGATGATGATATGATAATAATAAAAAGAAGTTGAGACTTTCAAGGTTTCTTTTTTTATAGAAAAAAAAAGTAACTGTTAAAAAAATGTGATGAATCCTTATGACATGTGGCATATGTCATGCATTTCATCTGCATCTTATTATTATTAAGACTCACGATCAGCCATATTATATTGTGGACTTATCTGTAAAGTTGAAATGTGTTACAGGGCTTAAGTCACAGACAAACAAGAGGCCGTCCGGCCAAATCCCATTTTTCGTTGGCAATAAAAATATGTACATTTTTTCCCTTCCCATTATGCCCTTTAAAAAACATCTTACGCATAAATACTATAAATACTACACACATGAGTATAGATAGGTACATGGCGCAGTTTGTGATTGTTATTATAAGGATATCTTAACAATGTACATAAATATTTTTTGCGAGCCTGCCTAAGTCCGTTGATCTTTTTACGTGCAATTTTGATAAGATTGACCCTAAAGGAATTGTCTGGTTGGCTTGAGAGAGTCCCTTCGTTTTTCCCGACAAGTAATCCTCATGATGATCTGATGATCATCAGGATCCTTATCTGTTCGCGACGACGAAGCTAAGTAAGCTAAACAGCGTTCCGTGCCAGAGTCTGCAAATTCTAAATTAAATACAAGATTGGAGTAGGAATAGGCCAGACGTATTTATCATTATTGTTATTCTACCTTTTTTAAACAATTTTTGCCTGATTTCAAAAAAAAAATGATCTGATCACACGTTGCTCATTGTTACACGCTCATTATTATCTTTTCCCTCTTGATTTTTTCAACAATAATGCTCTTGTTCAGATTGTTAACTCATCCAATCAATCCATCATTCCTTTTCGTTGCATTTGGGAGGGAATTTGAACAAATTCTAAAACTAGAAAAGGATCTTTACCAAACCATTTCTATTTTTTATTTTTTCGTTTGTGAGGAGAAGAGTAAACTGTCGTTTAAAATGCATTTTCATGCATTGTCACTATTCCAAAAAAAAAAACGAATGCCGATTATGCTCCCGCATAATAATTTACTTAATAAGGGAACACATATAAAACTCTTGGGAAATTGATGTAGATAGAAGAAATGTGTTAAAAAAATATATATACAAAAACTGGCGGTATCTCTTTCTTCAACCAACAACAACAATCTTACACTTTTGGTGTTAAACCTTGTAAAAAGAACATGCACTTGTTAGTGGGATAGTTGAAGCACCCCTCTCTATTCATAGTCCATTCGTCCCTGTTTCGCTCTTATTTCATGTTAGTTTTTCGTCTTTTTTAGCTTTGTTAATAAAGAAAACGTCTCAACCAACAATAAATTCTTTTTTTTTCAAAGGTTTATTTGATTTTATGTTTTTACAGAGTCGTAAACGTTACTAATGTGTTAAGATATAAGCAGCTATACACAAACTCACCTACACTCATTCCCCTACTTTCAACTGAAAGGAAAGGGAATCTCGATCAATTTTATTTAAACATGGAAAGAAATAAAAAGTAAAAAATGTGTTCTAAATGAAACAGGTTTTAGGGTACGGCGGTGGTGGTGGTGCGGATATAAAACAAAAATCACTTCTCTTCTGAGCCATGTATTTAAAAAGAAAAACTAGCATTTTGGGTTAAGAACACCAAGCCAATTTTGTTCGGCTTTAGTTTAGTCTTCCCTTTAGTGATGCTCAATTTACGTTTGTTTACAATTCAGCACAACAATCAAAATGAAATATAAAAAGGCAACTTAACTAGGTAGCTAACTGGTGTATAATAATAATAATAGTAACAAAGTTAGCCATACATAATATTACCTATATCCTTTTAAATTTAGAGGCGGACTCAAATCACTTTACTCCAAAAAACATAAATAAATGGATCTAATATCCTCTCTCATAATTAGCGCATTATGCTTCATTATTACCTATTACTATATTACGCTTTACATTGCTGGAGATGGAGGGCAACTCATCCATGAAATGCAATCTTAAAAAAGGGGAGATTGGCATTAGCGAAATTTAACTCAGCTGCCTCAAGCCCACAATCCATTAGAAATGTCTTACATGACGACGAGCTAAACTGTAAATAAAAGTCAAATAAAATTGAATGCAGCGCTGCAATAATAAAACTGCAACGGTAACTCATTCGGCATTCCTCCGTCTGCCGTGCAGTGCATACCCTCACACCACCACACCACCACATCCAAAACAATTACATTCTACAATGCTACTAATTTTACATAATGGATATAATGGCCCTTTTAACTTCACTCACACAAGTTAACTTATTTTTTTCCTCTTTCAACTTCAGCACAACTCAGTTCAGTTGATATGGCTTATTCATGTAAACATGTCATGTTTAATTATTACTAGGATAACAGAAGAAAAAAACACACAAAAAGCTTCAAAGTAAAATGAAGTAAAATATACTTATTTGCTAAAGTATTGGATTGGACAACTGAAAAACTGTTCTTGAAAGAGCAAACGCATTTCGCATGTTACGCCTCTCTACTCACATAATCATATTATTATGTGGAAAAACAAAAACTGCACGTCTCATTCATATCCATCAATTTCCATTCTAACTTTAACTTTTGTTGGTTTCTTGTCTGTTTATTTTTTGATTTTCGTCATGTGCTCTCTTCATCCTTATATTTATGTAGTGTTGTGTGTGGAGCCTTTTAATAGAGAGGGATCCTGTTAAGACAGTTTGCGTAATGTAGTCATACATGATTATGATGATGTTCAACCAAGCAGGACGCCCGTTTCTTGTATCATACAAAAACGTTATAATAAAACGTTTGTAAGTAAGTTTGTTTGGTTTTTTTGGGGGGAATTAGTGGAGTGGAGACATGGTCAAATGCAGTATAAAAATGCAGTTTTTGGGGGTAAGACAAGTCTGGGATTGGAGTCATAGTCATTAGGATTATCATTATTATGCAAAACAATGTGGATGTAAGAAGGAGTAGTAGGATCATTCATACTTAATATGATTATTATTATTAGGTATAGCCATTTAGCTACCAGAGACACGTGAGTAGTGTGAAGTACACATGTGTACAACCTAACCTGACATGGATCATTTTACTTGCCCACAAAAGTGGAGGAGGGATAGCTGATTCATGCTAATAAATAAATGAAATAAATCAGCCAAGGGGAATTTTTTCCCCTTGTATCACATCACATCAAAAACAAAAGAGTTTTCTTTTTTCCCCCATTTCTTCTCAAGTCCAAGTCAGTCAGTCAGTCAGTCAGTGTTCATTGATGATGTGTGAATTAGGAGCGGTAGTAAGACCTAGGACCTTTTTTCGCTAAGGACGGACGTGCCTTGTCTTAATCTAATGAAATCAACTGCAAGAGAGGTGAAATGAGCAAACAAAAATGTTACATTTCACAGTGTAGACGTGTTATAATAATAATGTAAGATAAGGATCTATGAAGGAAAACCAAATTCTCACATATCAAAAATCATCAAAATCGCGGCGGAGGCCCTACGGAGGAATTTTTTCGTCAAAAAAATTATCTTTTTTCTTTGGTGTTTATTAACGAGAAGGATATATTGCATTTATTTCTTTCGAAAAAAAAAACGAAGAAATAAATCAGCGGGATTGGAAATTAGGTCATTGGATTGGTGGACACTGACACTCCGCACCACACCACAAACAAAATGATCCCGACGACGACGTGATGATGATAAATTAAGTCAGGTCTGGTGGTAGGGAAGTAAAATGAGTGATCTTATATACATATGTCATTTGATAAAAAAAATAGATAATTTATCCTAGTAGCAAAATAATTATCATCATCACACATAAATAGTTTCCACGTATTTCAAATAAAAAACAATCATCATCATCATCATGGGATGCTGACAGTAAACGTTTAAAAAGGGTACCGTAAGCTAGTGGAGGACTAATGAAGTCCTTTTTTTTAACTTTTCATCCAAAAAATATCTGATTTGATGAACGTGTCATGTCGAAGGAACAAAGTGTCCTATGCCATAATGTGGATTATGCATGTAGCTCCTCGCCATCATCATCATCATCACAATCACATTATTATTACGCCATTTCAGTAAATCAGGACAACGTTTTTCAAAACAAAACAAAAGCCATCCCATTATTATTTAAATTCTATAAACGTACCAATACACATCTAGAATAGGTTTATTTTTTTGGGAGGATATTTGCAATAGCATGTATGCAACAACAACAATCACTCCATTTTTCATTAAAAACAACAAGGAACAAAGTGTGAAATGGCTTGTATGCATTGTATTTAAACAAACAGGGAAAAAAGGATGCCGACTTGTCTGCGCCGACTGACTCCGTGATGAGGAGGAGGGATATGATATGGCCTGCTGTGCCATTTTGACCCTATCTCTGCTCTTGTCTCCATTTCATCTAGTCCCCTTCCAATCAATATATAACACACACAAACAGCAAACAAAGCATGAGTGAGTTGGCTATTCAACTATTTGCTCGTATTCCTAATATCCATTATTTTCAATTCATTTGCCATTTTTTGTTTTTGGTCAGCTCACGTTGCAATTTTAGAGGCTGACGTCCTCTGCACATTTTTTAGGATGCAAAAATATGTGTGTCTTCTCTGTTATGAATGGGATGGGATGTGAAAATGGAAGAGGATGCTAAAATCTCACACTTAATCTCATCATCATCATTCTTTTTTCGCAAATGGGGTGGCCAACAGATACGATATATGCCCATAACAGAAGAAAAAAATTGTGCACAGATTTCATTTTGCTCTTTCATCCAATAAAAAAAAAATAAGCGTTTAGTCTTTTTTTTTTGCTTTTAAGCCTTAAACTTTAATTCTGCGTAAATGAGGCCCGTATAAAGGAGGGAGAAACAGTTTTTACTTAATTATATCCATCCTCCATATAGCTATGTGTAGGTAATAAACATGAGTATAGGTACATACTTTAGATTTCTTTATCATTATCACAGATTTTTCTTTTAGGAAAAAGGAAAAGTAGCAAGCAAGCAGTTTTTAATATTTTTTAGGATTCACTTTTTTTTTACAGGAAAAAAAAGAGAAAAGAGATGTGCATCATGGTCGTCATCTTCTTCATTTTTATCATCTTCCATCCTCACCGTGTGCTTACCTCATCCTTTTTTTGTAGACAAAGCAAATTTTTGCTAAATTGTCAACGGGACTGTGAATGAGAGAGAAAGTTTCGTGAAATAAATTATTCCTCTCTTGAGACTTGAGAAATTATAGGTAGAGCTGGTTGCTGTACTACTCATGAATGAAATTTATTTTGTTGGCTTTGGCGCTCCGACCGAGTAAAAAAAAGGTCCATCTTCCCAATTTATTACAAACTGACTTATTGTTAATCTGATTTACCCATTGGCGTAGCAGTAGGATTTTTTTTTTCATCCCATTCAATATTTATTTCTTACGCATGCGCAATAAAATTGCATGTAAATCGAAGAATGAGTGAGAAACGGTGTTGACTTGACTTGCAAAAGGAAATACTGTCATCACCTTACATAATAAAAAAAGGTTTTTTTTTCTTCTACATGCTAAAGTAATACATGCGTAGCGTTGGCGGTGCTATTGTGGCGGCGATAGAAAAAATCTGATAACAAACTGATGAAACACGTTTGGGATTTTTATTCATTGGCTAGAGGCACAACGCTGACACTTGATGATGATGGGGATGATGATGGTGAGGGAGGATAATAAATGATGAAACTTTTAATCAAACGTGCTGACGTTATTGGTCGCATTAAGTCGTGTCTATCTGTCATTCAGACAAGGAATTTAAAAAAAAACTGTCGCATCGCCTCCTCGTCCCCATCTTACAAGCAATACAAATAGGTTTTTTTTTTAATGTTTTTTGAACAATGAGACTCCTTCTAGAAGTATGTGGGAAAGGAAGAAAAAATCCGATGTAAGCTACATATGTGGCTCGCTTTCAGAAAAGAATAAGTTAGCCAGTTTTACACATTAAGCTAAGTCGGGACAATGCACAATAATGCGGAAAAGCAAAGACGAGGAAGAAAAAGTGTTCTTCAAAGAACAAGAGTAAAAAATGTAAAATGGTTTGAAATTCTATTTAAGCTCTGTTCGTCCTTCCTGAAAGTTTTAAGGTTGGTTGGCTGGTATGTATATGTAAAATGGACCCGGTCGAATTTACATTCGGGAACATCCAAAATAAATGACGAAATTAGAGAGGAGTCAACATGAGGTACAAAATCTAGCTCAAAGGCTGATTATAAGCTTCAGTCTAAACGACTTAAATGTTAACCTTTAATTAAGCAGTAAAGAAACTTGATTATGCGAAGCATTGAAACCATTTTTTTTATTAAGCCTTTCCCCTTCAAATTTACCATCTCAAGAGAGAGAGGGAAGGAATGGATGAGGCATCCTCCTTCTCAGCGTCGTATAAAATGTAATTGAGCTTTAAAGAGGGAACATTAAAATGCAAAAAACAAAATGCATTTTTTTTGTGGGAATGGTGGCCCTTTGAAATTTTACAAAATGTTGTTGAATCACGTTTGAAGTCCTCCTCCTGCATGTAAACTGCAGTTGAATGCCTAGCAAATTGCGTGGCAGTGGCGGTGGCGGCGGCGATACGCCAACAAACTGCATCAGTTCCGTTCCCTGTCATTATCTCCCTTTTTATTATCATTATTTTTTTTAGTAATATCCTGAGATAATATTCCTCCTCTTGCTTGCTTACGCAATTTATTTATATGCCTTGTTATTTGTTAGTGTGTATTTAAACTTGCGACAAGGATCTTTAGCCCAATTTTTGAATTGGGTGGGGAATGGGAAGTTTTTGGGTTCTGTTCTCTTCTCTTCTGTCGTAAAAAAATTAAGGAACATGTGAGGGAGGACACTCTTGATTTGGCTCACATTTTTTTTTGTAATTGAAGGAACTCAATGCAACGCATGATTGTATCTATTTTGGATGGCTCAGTCAAGCGGATCATCCTTCCTCGTTGTCGGCAGACTTATGGCTAACAGATACCACTCATGTGTGTGTGCGGATGAGGAGAAGGTTCAACTTTGTATCCTTTAATTTGACACAAAAAAGGACGACATTAAAATTAAGAAAGGGCTTTTGCATCCCAACCAGTTGAATTGGTATGCTTGGGAGAGTAGACTATGAGCATAATTTACATTAAGGATAGCTTTATTAATATTAAAATAATAATATCAGTCATTCATTGTCCTCTCTCGTCGTCTACATTTTATTTGGCAATCTAACGGTTTCACTGGAGTCTTCTATCGTCTCTAGGCCACCATTTACCAGCAGCATGGATGGTGCGAAAGTAAAGATTCTTCTTGAGGCTTCCCCAACTTCACAAAAAGTGCAAGTGCAGAGTTGCAGCCAATCACAGTAAAAGCAGTGAGGAAAACTGCACAATTAAAAACACTTATGCTAACCAAATCTGACTAAACTGTTGTGAAGCGGTTAAAAAATTTGGAGCTGATTGAGTCCATTCATTCCATGGTGGACTAGCATATAAGCTCAACAGCACTAACTAACTCAAGCTTTTATCACATCATGCATCAGCTCCACGCCACAAATCCTCTTTTTTACAAATTTAAAGCCGAGTTTGAGTGCAGATGAATCAAAAGTCGCGTCGCCGCACGAGTAATATGAAAAATATGATAAAAAGGCAGAAATAGGATATGTGAGGCAAAATTAATTGTTCTATAACTTAGGTTAGCTCCTTTTCATTATTATTATAAATTATAATGCTCATACTCACTCTGAGACTATTTCACATTCTCCACTTGTCTCTATTTGTGGGGTGCCCAAATGTGATATCATCCGCAAAGTTGGTCATGATTACCAAACACTTTTGCATGCATCAAAAATCAAAAAAATAAAAATAGCCCAACAACAACACTATTCATACTTCATCATCAGCATGCTACTTTTTTAACTACCTATGTGCTACTTTACTGTATATAATAGTTGGATTAAATACAGGAGGACAGGACACTCATTATTATTACAGTCTGTCCACAGAATCCTCCACATGTCATTATTGAGTCATAGCCCATACCTTATATTTAACATACGGGCCAGCATAGCATCACAATAGTGTACAATTTACAATCAGAAAACGATTCACTGATAGCAGGACTTTTTTTTTGAAATTTACTCTTTTGAATGGTCAGCAGAAATGGATGCATGCATATTTTTATTTATTTTTTGTAAATGATGTGGATTGGATTGGGAGTGAGGAGGCCGACTACAAAAAAAAATCACTTCAAACTTATAGCGTTTTAGCTGTTGCGAGAGAATTCGGACGGGTGGGGAAACTCACTGAGCCGTACTTCCGGTGTCAACCAAAATACAATAACCTTACCCATAATAACATGTAGATATTGCAACTCCATTTTTTAAGCAAATATTTGTAAAAATGCAGAGCCTAGAACTCTACATTGGCTTATTTGGAATGGTCCTAAAAAATGGGAGCTCTTTTTTTAGAGGACATTCTAGACAGTGGTTGGTTACTCCTTTAGCATACGGCATAGATGATCCCTCCTTTCGGTGTATTACAACATTTCAGCACATTTTTTTTATAGGGGGTCACTTCCGTTTGGGCTGACAACACTTTTTTTTGTTTCTATCCCTCCCCTGTTGAAATTTTCGTGACATGAAATGAAATGGACTGATATTCACACTTTATTGCGCCCATTCAGTCTTCACTGAAAATAATGCTCTGATTTTATTACGTCAAAACTATATTTTTTTGTAGAGTGGGTTGATTGGAATGGGAATGAATCAATTGATATTCCTGGTAACATGTGCTCCAAATGTCATTTGAGATGGGATGGTGTTGTTGGGATCCGTGTGATGATGACCACATAATATGGCCATACAGTACATGATACAGGAATTTGGTTTGAATCAGGTCGATACATTTCCTATGGCGGAAGGCACGTATTAAAAAAAATATAAATTAAGTATCTATCTATTTTAACTGCCGTTCATACCGTCATTAAACGGTATTCTTTAAATAAAAAATCTAAATGTTTCTAATGCTTCTTCAGCACTACTTACAATACTAAATGTTTACAAGTCCCTTGCGTAAACTAAAGCTTGTATAAAGTTTTTTTTTCTTCCTTCCTTTTCCAAAAAATGAGAAGATTTCAAATTGACATTTCATCCTGAAACAATGTTGTGGGGGGATTTTTAAAATGTAGATTCCTCCTTCACCATAAAAGTTTAAGAATGGATCAACAGTGACTAGTACTATATGTAGCAGCAGCAGCAGGATTGCATAATAATGACGCATGAACGTATTTCCGGTTTTTAATCCCATTGTCACTTCCCACATACGACTATCTACATGACTGGTTGGTTGCTTGTACGGATACATTCCCTCACGAAATGAGTTTTCAATTTTTTTCCCCAGCATAAAATAACAATCCTGAATACTTTCCGCTCTTCAAAAAAAAATAATGGAATGGAATGATATATGAATGGGCTAGAGGTCTATAAGCGTGCTGTACATGTCCTCGGGAAAAAAGGAATGAAAACAACAACGTTCAACAAGTTGTTACTTTTTTGGTATGAAATACAAAAAAAAATATTTATTTGTGCTATGGAAATCGTTTTTAGTTTATGGAATGGCTTGTTGGTCAGAAAAAAGTGCAGTCATGCTACTTATTCGATCTTACATGAACTTTACGATCCCCAGCACCACATAAAAGATTCAACATAAAGGATTGTTGTAATGCTTTGAATAGTTTTTACAGGATATTTTGGAGGCCATTTGGATAAAAGTGGGGAGGATTCACGCTGCTTTCAATTCACAGCCGTTTTTAGAATTTACAAGTTCCAATTTGATTGACATTGGTTGACAAGAGTGTAGCATGTTTACAGAGAGTTTTATAGCCATTCCGCATAGGTATATTCCAAAATTCAAGTTTACCAAATAGGTACACACATTTTCAAATCCCTTTCATTTTACATGTTGGGCTGTGGAAAATTATAACGATCAGTGATTCTAGCCCGCCTCCCTAATTAATCAGTGTAAACAACAAGTTTTGCAGTTTTCTCAGCAGGCCCTTGATAAGCAGCTCATGTAAAAAATTGTACGCAGAAATTAAATGATTTCATTTAATTCAATATTCAATATTTAATATTTCATATCGAAAAATCGTGCCGTTATATACGTAGTCCACCAATCATATTCTAGAAAAAGTAGTACCATATTTGCGCATTCAATTATAGTTGCACAAACATTTTTTTAATGAGAATTATCCCATTTTACACACTAGATTTATAACTGCTTAGGCATACAAAGGAGGGGAAGCCACGGCCAGGACAGCCAGAAATAAATGTTCTTTTGAAGGATTCAAACTGCACAATCAGCGAAATCTGCATATCAAACAGATTACCTCCAAGAAACACGATCCAATTCTTACTCCACTGCACTGCACTAGGCTCCTGTACTAAACTTTCGCTTACAATAATATATTAGATCACGCATGAAATGCAATTATATTTTTTTTCTCTTCAAACATTCGAGCTGATTATGATAAGCGAGCACAACACAACACAACGTGCCAGTCCCTTTCCTTTCTTGTTTCTTTTTTTTCTCTCTTCTCTTCACTTCTTATCTTCTCTGCGAAGAGTTAAAAAACGAAAAAATATTTTCCTTTCTTGTTGTTATTGTAAGGATGGAGCTTGAATCAAAAAAAATGGGCTAGCAAAATTAGATTGTATTTGTAACACATTTTTTTATGTGTGAAATAAAATTGTAATAATAATTTATTTCATTTAAAAAGTGAAGCCGCTGCTGCGTATTTGATAAGAGTGAAAATAATATTAAAATATTTTACTTATTCAGTCTTCCTCGTAATCGGCCGAAATGTCAGGAATGAAAAATTATTGGATAGTGCAGAAAAAGGGTTATAAATAGGTGGATAGGTTTAAGCAAAAGTGTGAATGGGCTAGTTCAAGACTCAAATAAAACTTAAAGTTGCTTATCGTTAGGTATATTTTAGTGTACGCTAAAAGTGGTCCAATTTTCCCCTTCGTTCCTCCAATTTTGGGACAATTTAATAATGTCTACAGTGCAGTGAAACGTCAACGTCCCACCATTATCCTCTTTTCGGCTGAATTCACTTGCACTCAAAAATTGCAATGTGGATGGATAATGATACAGATGATAATAATAAATGTGCGGATTCAAAAATGGGTTTCTTATACGAGCCTATATATCAAAAGTGATAAGGATAACTATGATACTCGATAATACTCCATCGGTTAAATTGTCCTCAACACATGAAAAAAGTTAAAGGGAAGAGAGCCGTTAAAATGGAGGGATTGCACGGTACTGATTGCTAACTGAAGAAGAAGAAGAAGAAACTATTCATCTCTTCTTGTTGGTTTGCTTCACGATGCGTCATCAACTACAATGGCTTGGTGATGATGATCATCATCATCGTCCTCATGATGAGTTTGCGATGACAAAGAAAGTGATGATGACATGCGCAGGCATCTAGGCTTTCGTCCTAACCAAATAATAAAATTTGTGCTTGTGAGAAATTGAATATTATTTACTAACTGCCTCAGCCACCATCATCACCCATCCCATGTACCAGCGCTAACCGTCAAATCAGTCGTCATTTGCATTTGTCTTCCCTTCATCCTTCTCGAAAGAAAAAAATGATGATCCTTTGTTTGGCTGACTGAGAGAGAGGAGAGAGAGGAGAGATAGGCACACAGACAAAATCATCTCAAATAACGTTTGCAAATATGTATAGCGCCGGGAGCGGATAATAATCCAATGAAATAAAACAGCAAATATATTAATTTGAATGAATATGGTAATAATAATAAAGGATAATCATATGGATTATAGGATTATTGTCATTCATCCGCCTGTCACTCTAATACAATGGGATTGTGGATGATGAGATGAGCCTATCTCTTTCTTTTGCCGGAGTAAGATGGATATGATATGCTGAAGACGCCCATGTCGCACGCACACGCTTAAAAAAATTATTATTAGTTTGTGAGCGTTTGTGTTTGACTAAACTGCATAGCAAGTTAAATAGGGAGATACAAAATGTTCCCGAACGAAAGTGGATGTGTCGGGAGAGGGGAACTGAACGGATAATTATGAACATAATTATGAAAGCCATGCAAGAACTGTAAATA
>JAQGAI010000536.1:0-19542 GCA_034696905.1 Lepidocyrtus violaceus
CTCCAGATCCAGAAGCCACGTTGGTTATTTGATGGTGTGATAAAAAACGGCTCCTGCAACTGCTGTTATTTGGTCAATAACTTCTTTCTTTTTTCGAATTGTTGGACTTCATCTGTTGTTGTTGTTCCTAGTTCGTTTTTTCAGGGTGTCAAAAAATTAAAATTGTCGAATTTAACAAAAATTGACAAAAAAAAATTAATTTCAACATATGCTTATTCAAAAGATCGATAGACTATGTAAAGTACATACAACACAACACCGTCATAAACTGTTTATCCCAAAGTTATTCTTCAAGACGTTCCTCACACATCGCAACAGAAGGCATTTATTTATTACATCAAATAACTCACACGCGGAGGTTTTTGTTCGATGACATTGACAGCTTTATGCATTTCCTCGGTATGTACATGGGGCACCCTCCTCCACATCACAATTCATCACCCACTCTCGCCTTTTCTTTTCTCCCAAGACAAGTCTCTCCTCTCTCCCTACTTCAGTCAACAAACATAAATCCAACGCAGCGGAAGTATGGACTCCACACAAGAGAAACTATTGAGCTCATGTATAAATCAAATGGAGAAAGTTGAGGAGCTTAAAGCTGCACTACCAACTTTTTAAATATTTTAACAAATTGTAATGCACTCGGAAAAATACGTTTTTCATTTCATTCCTCCCTCATCCTTGAATAATAAAATAAAACTGTATCGGCATATATACATTTTCCTCTGCTTTTCTTCCTCCACATTTCTTCAACCAAACAAATTTCCGTTCTGGCTTTTCAACAGGATGGAGAGAAAATTTTACTCTCTCTTTCGCAGTATTGCCTTCATCGCAGCTTCTATTTTTGGGGAAGGAAGGGAGGGCGGAAGGGAAGTGAAAGAAATATGTACATGTAATAAAAGGTGAGCTAAGCAGTATTTTTATTAGGCTTGGCCAGTAGCAATTCCCGTACTAATCAAAAAGCACACATTTCATATTTGTAATACACCCCAGGTATATTACTCTATGACAATGAGTATCCCGCCAAGACATATCAATCTGTTATAGTAAATGGTACACTTGCTGTTGGCATTGGGATTTTGTATGCCTGTTGTTGGCATATTCCGAAAGTGCTTTTACAATTCTCCAGCAGACACAAAAACAAAACCCAAGCCAAACTCATTCGCAGCAAAAAGTAAAGTTTTGTTTTGGAAGCGACCAGGCCTGGCCACATCATTATCATCGATCCTACTTAATTTAAAACTAGTTTTTTTGATTTATTATTGAAGTTAAAGGTGTAATAAAGGTAAGAATGCATTACTATCTTAATATTTATTACCAACTGCACTGTGTGATTGTGAATATAGCTGCCAAGTGTGCAACATGTCGCACACTTGGCAGTATTTAATTTTAATTAAAAGTAATTCGTTTTGATTGGTTGTGTTTTGCTTAGATGAATGTGGAGACACGAGAAGGGTCGGATGCTCCTCCTGACCTCCGCCCCTACTTTGACAGGATGAAACGGTCCATCTTATTTGAGGAATGGAGCACAACGTCTCATCCCCTTGTGGAAAAGCTGACATCAGAAGGCGTAAGTGTAATTAGATAATTCGAAGTTCTACGTAAGATGTAAAACAATTTTATACATTACGGTCAGTGTTGCATTTGTTTTATGTGCAGGTTAAGAAGATGAAGCATTTTGAAAGGTCCAGGTTTTCTCAAAAGCTGTTTGGAGAAGCCAAAGTCCGCCCACAGTCACAGTATGCAGACTTCCTCCGTTCCAGAAGGGCCTTGAACTACAAGGACAAGGATTTTGCCATCCCGTCCCAGTCCTATTTAGAGAAAGTGAACCAGTGGAAAATTAGTCCTCAGCAGATGCAGATATTGCGTGACTCGCCACAGTATGTATCTCTGCGCTTTATTGACAAGACCGACTCTTTCATGGAGATGATCGAGTTCCTGAAGACGGAGCAATTCATCACACTGGACTTGGAGGGAAATACGGAGGACTGTTACTTAGGTAGTTCTACCATTGCAATTGTTGATCAATTGATAATTTGGTGAAGTGTGACACATGTGTCACACTTCACCTTTTTAATTTAATCCACATTTTAACTTTTGCGGTTTGTTTGTTTTACTTTTACAGAGATGACATCTCTAATCCAAATCGGAACACCCAGGAGCCGTTTTCTCATTGATCCCTTTCCTTTGTACTCTTTGATTACAACCCATCTTAAAGCAGTTTTGGAGCAGGAAAGCATCGTTATCGTAATGCACGGCTGTGCAAATGACATTCTTTGGTTGAGGAAGGACTTTGGAATATTCCCCGTCTGTGTCGTTGACACTCAACTGGTCTTTCAAGCCATGTACAGGGGAGACCTAATATCGTACGACCGGATCCTGGATCAACTGTGTCCCGACATTTACTTCCCAGATCTTCCAGCTAAGAAGTTATGCCAGGCAGCTGACTGGAGGGTAAGACCTTTACCCGAGGACCTCCTTCATTACGCGGATTTTGATGTTTATGGGCTTCTCTTTGTTTGGGAAGCACTAAAGAAACAGGTAAATTGACTATACATTAATAAATATAGTATAAGTAACTGTAAAAACCATAGTAAACACGGATTACTAAAACTGGAAATTTTTATTTTAGGATCCAGATGGCTACTTCATTAGAGCAGCAGCAGACTCAACAAAAAAGTATTTGAGAAAGAGCTGCGCAAAAGGAAGGAAAGTCAGTTCCCTCCAGGATGAACTCCGAAGCCTTCGAAAGCCTCCATGTTTTAATGCTCAACAGCAAGAAAACCTGGCTCATTTATTCGAGTACCGAAATATAATTTCCAAATGCCTTGATGTTCCTCCTTCCCAGCTCATTCCTATCAAAACCCTGATTGATATCGTTAGGATAAACCCAACCAATCCCTCAGATCTTCGGCAGCTCAAGCTTCAGCATTCGGATTTAGTTCAGAAGTGCTTCCCCATTATTATTACCATCCTGAAGGAAGGTGTGGAGAGGATGCGAATGGTGCGGAGCGTGGAATGCAATAACTGTCTTCGTATTGGTCACGTTGCTGCGTTATGCTGGACGGAGTACAGCAATGAAAACGTCCGCCGTTATTTTAAACTTCACCCTGAGCATGTAAAAGCCAGAAATCGAGCAAAGCATCAGAAAGAAAAGCTGAAAAATGTAAGTTAACATATGTGTGGCTTTAGGTTAATTAATATACTGACGTGGGCAACATGTTGCACACGTCAGTAGTTTACTACTCTAATTTTTATTTGTTTAGGCTATGGAACAAATTCGCAAACGAAACGCAGCAGGGGCAGCAGGATGGATGAAAAAGTGGGGACCAGGAATGATGAGGTGGAGAATGAAGGTTGAGCAGGACAAACGATCAGTGTTTGTAGCCCAACTGAACCCGACTTCGAGTGCAGACCAGCTCAAGATTCACTTCAAAACGGTTGGAATTGTGTTGAATGCTTTTGTTTTTGTGAAGGAAGGGCGAACAACAACTTCAGGGATAGTAGAGTTTCAGGAGTATGGCTCAGTATTGGCTGCAATTCTACAGCTGAGCGGAACCGTGTTGGAAGGGAACCGGATTCAGGTAAAAGTTAAAATTATTTAAATAAAGCTTTAATTAATTATGTACTAGAATTGCATTCATAATTGGTAATTTATTATTTTATTTTAGGTCGCCCCCAAAACAACAAATTTTGCCTAATTTTTTCCTTCTCCCCCATCGTCATTACCCTACTTCTAATTAGGATTACGGCATTACTTATAAACAAACTATTAGTTGTAATTTACATAATATTTGAGAATGTCACAGTTTTAGTAAACAATAGTTGTAGTTTCTCCAAAATAAGGCCAGAGTTATAACAGTCATCCGGGCAAGGTAAAATATATTAATTAGTAAGTAAAAAATGGGTACGTATTGTTAATAACCGAAAATGGTGGGGATAAATAAATATAATTTTTATATGATATAATTCTAATTCTTATATGATAGGCTACAACATATAAAAAATTACAGCCCAGGATATGACCTGGAACATCATGAAAACACATAAGCGACCCAACAGAATTTCACCAAATTTTGCATAGGGCATCCTCATATCATAGTCTACAGCATATAAAAAATGCAGCCCGGGATATGACCTGGAACAGGGTGAAAACCCATGCGCGACCCAACAGAATTTTACCAAAGTTTGCATAGGGCCTCCTCATATCATAGTCTACAGCATATATAAAATGCAGCCCGGGATATGACCTGGAACAGGGTGAAAACACATGAGCGACCCAACAGAATTTCACCAAATTTTGCATAGGGCATCCCTATATCATAGTCTACAGCATATAAAAAATGCAGCCCGGGATATGACCTGGAACAGGGTGAAAACCCGTGAGCGACCCAACGGAATTTCACCAAATTTTGCATATGGCATCCTTATATGATAGGCTACAACATAAAAAATGCAGCCCGAGATATGACCTGGAACAGAGTGAAAACACATGAAAACAATTGCATGCAATACAGTACCAGTTTCTAGTATGATACATTGGATTAAGTGTAAAACATGTTTTACACTCTTTCCTTTTAGTGGATTTTTGCGTATAATTTTGAAACAGAAAAAACATTTTCGATCTAAATATATAACCGTTCAATTCGATACTAAAGTTCTTTATTTTTAATTTTTTTTTGAAATCTAAGAATTAATTGATTGATTTGTTGGGGATTATAATGTTGTCGCGTAAGAAGAAGGGGACGGTATCTCTCCATAGTCAGCAAATTATTTGCAATGTATTCAAAGAAAAGTGGTTTTGTTTGTTGGGAAGTTGTGCTTGGAAAGATGAATGGACGCCCAAAATTCAACAACACGGAGGAAACGTGACCGGTTTCCTGGAGTTTAAATATCCGCTTACTATAATTGGCCAAAGTTCTAACTATCTTTATGTCAAAAGAGCAGCTAAAAGTGGAAAGTATGATGTTTTGAATGTAAGTGAAATTTAAATCTTATGTAAACCCAAGTTATGTGCTGCTGTGCATTCCAAATTAGAGAATTATTATTTAAATTCTAATTATTAGGTCGAATGGCTCAAGAAATGCATCGAAGCAAAGGCAGAAGTTCCCCCGACAGCAGCTGACTATCACTGTATGACTGAGGACACAAAAACTAATCATTTGTTTGAGTTTGTTTAATCAAGTATGAAGTTTATTTATTTTTAAGCTACGGTTTATATTGTATATTGCTTTGAGATAATATAATTTAAATACTATCAACTCCAAATTTTACAGACATAAGTGGGCAAAGTGTTTAACATGTTTAACACTTCGCCCTTTTAAAAACTATTCCGCAAAACATTCCACATCGTTTACGAACCTTAGAAAATAAACTAGTCCGTTGCATTTAATTTGTAAAGCTTTTCCAGTTAACTCTATCGCAGGTATATATAACCAGCAAGGAGCAGGGCAAGTCTTTTCAAATACGTAGTCTAACTGAATGTGACTAGGCACAACTATATAGTTTAATCCTACCGCAAATAGAACGTCATCGTGTCTAAAGTAATATTTCACATCAAAAACCGTATTGTTAACTGTCCAAAACAGATAATCTTGTCTTTTCGAAGATCTACAATTTGAATTTGAGTTTAATCGTACATTATTCAAAATTATACTTTTATAGAACGTAAAGTCATTAGTACTGATAAAAGTTTCAAGTAGCATTTTCTTCGTAGGGAGATACTTCTGAAAAACTACATCCGAAGTTAATGTAAATTGTAGGGGTTCATCAGCGGCTCTGTGTGTGCGTAACAGAACCTCTTTTAAATGCCGCTTTACTAATTGCAACCCTACACCTTTTGGGCTTTTTATATAATCCTTCAAGGTCTTATTATACGATTCATATATCATCATTGTAAAACTATGCAGGGGACCAAATCTTTTAACAAACGTTGGTAGATGTCGAACTAAATGCACATTAAACCTGCACATAGTCTTATCATAAAGAACCTCAATTTTTGCACTAAATTCATTTAACAACACCGCTGCTCTATCTATTTCATCATTTGTTGGCTGTTTAGAATTTAAAAGGGTTATTCCTATTACAAAATTTAACCAATGATTAAAATATTCAGTGGGGAGGATTCGTTCAAGCAAAATGGGAGAATAATACGATAGCCACATATTCCACTCATGACCTTTAAAAGACTTTCGATCGCACAAAGCGCGAGGTAGTCGACTGATCCTTTTTGGAGGCTGAATAGTACTCAAACACACATCAATTTCTTTCATGACCGTCTCAGATATGAAGTAGGCAGCGTTTCTTGATTGAGGGGCAAGCCATCGATTTGTAAAGGTATCCGCCACTCCCAAGTACACGGCATGCAATACATCAATGGGAAAGTCTGTGAATAAATTAAAAATTAATTTGTGTAGAACATGTTTTACACAAATTAACTGTAAACTATTATATTATTAAATATGATTACCAAGCATTATGTCAAAGTATTCAATATCCATAAACGGAGACCGACCAAGCACTCCATATCTTGCGTTTTGCGATACTTCAACTTCCTCGCAGGTACTGGTATGAGCAACGTTAGTTCTGACAGCTGAGTCAATGTGGCTAAAGTAAAGTCCCTTCTCCTGGTGCATACAATACCCGCATCCATATTCCGCGTTAAATTGCTTCATCATTTGTACTGAGGGTCTTGCTATAGAATCACACATCACTGATGAAATAAATATTTTACTCGATCTGGAAAATCCCTCCACATCAGACCATTTGACAGAGCTGCGATGAATATTCTTAGATAGATTAAGAAAGTTGTTGAGAAAAAGCTTGAAATCGGGTTTGCCACTCCCTTTAGACAACCACATACCGGCGATAATTATTCGTTTCTTCTGTTCAATGTAACCAATATTGTTGATTGAAGCAAGTAGGGGCCAAAGAGAAGATTTACTGCTTGCATATTTTGGCGTTCCATCCGTGTTGAGGGTTAAAACAAGGTCTTGTGTAGAATCGTAACCAAAATCCTGAAGTTCTTCTGTTTTTTGATTTGATATTTCATAAAACTTGCAACCGTTGATAGCATACTTGACTTGTTGAGCTAGGTCGAACAGGATGAAGTGGGGACTATTTTCCTCAAATGATTTACCGCAGCATTTTACGGAGTAAGGTTTAGAGAAAGCTGGCGTAATTTTGACATTACAACAGCTTGGGCACGGCCAGTAAAAGTCTACCTTAAATCGTTTTAAACCTAGTTCCTTTTCAATGATTTTTAGGGTTGGATAATGAGTAAGCCTTCCACGATAACGCTCATTGTTTGTAAATGTAATGATGTCGGCAACGCAAGCATCCGTCAGATTATGCTTGGAAGCAATTCCACATAGCTCTAGTATTGAATCATCTGGCGGTTGGTAGTTGTCTTCATTCAATCCTACAATCATTAAATCGTTAATTAAATCACTGAAGTGTAGAACATGTTTTACACTTCAGTGTTGTAAGTTATACCCAAATCATCCTCGTGTGGCTCGTCTGGGGACGGTGGTGCGGAATCAAGGTCGTTATCACTATTAGCAGTAGCGTCACTATGGTAAGCTGAAAAGTAATAAATAGACTTTTGTAATCTTTCTTTTGAAATCTATTGTCAAAAAGTATTCATCATTAAAAACAAACGAACCCATCGGGTCTATTTCGTAGGAATTGGAGTCTGGATTTGAAACAACGGTGGAGGCTGAAGTGGAAGTAAAACTAAAACTATCGGTGGGAGGAGTTGTGTTATTTAAGCTGAGACTGAGGGAGGGTGAAGCATCATTAACCACTACCAAAAGGTTACTGGAAGGCTGTTCTTGGAAATCCGCTTCAGGAAGATTTTCATCGGGGGTGGGATCCTTTGTCCGTTTACGTTTTCTGGTTGTTAGTCCCTGGCGGTTGAGTTCTGAGAGTAAGAAATGTCACTGAGTAAACAAGACTAAGTAATGGAGTATTGAATGGGCAGTATTTTAGTTACATTAACAAACCTATACTTCTTGTTACCAACAGTTGACGCTTCCGTCTTCGGCGAGAAGTTTCCGGGTGAGGCATTATTTACAGAGGTCAAGGTCAGCCGCCTATTTATTCCACTATGAGATCCGGGGAGCAAGACAATGTTTTTTCGGAAATTGAGTTTACTCAGGCTAGTTCTGAGGTAAATAAATATTAGAATCCAATATACTGTTTTTGACGTTGTTTTGCTATCAGCTGTTATCTATACTTACTTAACAATTTTAGGTACAGCAGGAGAAGGGCTACGATGGGTGCTTTATGGAGGACGTCAAGACTATCAAAGCAAACAACGGAGAAATTCTTAGAAAACTGAATCAGTTCCAGAAAGGTACATAGTGTTAACTATAATTAGCTAAAGATAATACTCAGCCGGGTGAAACATGTTTCACACGTCTGAGAAATACGTTTGCTCTTTTAGATTTTAATCAGCATCGAAAGAATTCTGAAACGTGGGAGGCAGATATGGATATCAAGATGGGAAAAATTATGAGCGTATTGGGAATCGTACCTGATGAGGAGTCTTCACAGTCTGTTTTGGGAGTGACATTTGCAGCAAAAGTTCCGCCGAACATTAAAAAGGTTAGGATGATTACAGCAATCATGGTTCCGATTATATTTCTAATTCTTCATTTTCTTATGTTCATGTTCTTTTCTTAACGTAAATCTTACAGGGCCCTCCTTTCCTTACTCTTCCATACAAGGACGGAACAACTGAAGACTTGTACATTCCAGTCAGTGTGGAGAAGGACATTCTCGGCTCATCGGTTACTCGAGAAATGTTGCGCAAATTGATGCTCCATCTCCATGATCATGACATAAAGTTTTTGAGATCGTGTAGTCGGACAGGTTATACGTAAGTCGGTAAACCGTTCGGCAGAAATGTGGAACATGTTTCACGCTTCTGCTGTATAAATACAAAAAATCGGTATTGGATTGGAAAACTAATTTGGATTCGCCTTCTTGTGTTTTAGGAGAAGTGTTAAACGCAAGTTGTCCTCTGGCTACGATTCAGATGAGCTGCCAACTGATGACTCCGTTACCACACAGCTCCCAGTTCGAACCTCTTTGGCCTGCATTGGTGCTCAAATTAAAATCACATATATATATATATTATACATCTAAATGGATATGTAAATTAACTTTAAAAGAATGTATTTCGTTTTCCGTAGCCTTGTTTCGTAAAATGAATCCAGTTCCAGGCGAGTTGGATCCCTATCCCGAATTGATCCGTGACAAACAAGCTCGGATCGATAAGGACGCAAACAATACAATAACGGCCTTATTAAATTACTTCAAGTCGGGGTATGATGAAAATGGAAAGAGGATTCAGACCGTTAAAAAGAGCTAAAAATAGTAGTAGTGTGTAGAGGGTGATGTGGATAACATGTTTTCCACATCCCCCATTTATTCCTTTGTACAATAACTAATTCATAATTATTTATAGTTTTATCTTTGCTTTATTACAATTTGAAATTTATGTATGTACTTTCGAATTAAAAATATCAATAAAAACTGTGCTGTAAAACCATATTTGTGCGGTTAGTTGTTATATTTTATTTGTTTTTATTATAGAAAGACCTAATTTCCTAAGATATGATAGAAAAATAACTCTCGCAGATATGCTTAAGATAGTATTCCAGCAGTTAAGCCAGACAATTCGAACTGTAGTTATTTCTAAAATATCATTTCATTAGATAATGCGGTAATATACCTCTGGTAGATGTACCTATGATAGTATTCTAGCAGATAAGCCAGACAATTCGCACTGTAGTTATGTCTAAAATATCATTTCATTAGATAATGCGCTAATATACTTTTGACAGATGTACCTCAGATAGAATTCTACAAGACAATTGTGCAATACACCTCACATCTGTCTGCAAGAGACATGTCACCATTCCTGAGGAAGCTGGGATATATCTCTGACAGATAGTTCTAGGATACATTTTTTATATCAAACTTGTAGTTTTAGGCATATCTCTCAACATAGCCAAAAATATATCTTCCTCCGATGTCTCCATATATCAGGCGATTAGTACGGGAGGAGAAGAGGAAACCGATTCGATATTGATAATATGATATGTGACAGATTTTCACACCTCAGAAAGATCGAGACTACGTTTTCCCATTCATTTGATTATCATATTTGTAATTTATCATTTAGAAATTTCATTAAGTATAAATATAATACATTTACATAATTCGATACTGATTGATGATATGCCACTATGGTGCTGCACTGCTAAAGATATTTTGACTATATGGCCCACCGCCCACCCATGTTGATCCCATCCCCATCCACACAAAATTCTACGCAAAATCTGAATATAGCGTTGTACAGTATATACAATATACAACAGCCTATATACATAAGTTAATCTATCTCTGTGTATGCATATAAGCCACGTAAGAGATCGGCATTTTCAAGTCAAGCTCTGTTCATATCACGTGACCACCATCGAAGCCACTTTTGTTTACCCCTTCTTCCATTGGAAAACTTGTGATGAACTCCGTCCGATGGGGCAAACAAGGATGAAGATAAAGGATTGCTCTTTTGTGGCGGGTTGAAATCCGTCACGGGTCTGTTCATAAACACGTTCAAACTTGAGTCCACTCAATTCAAACGCGTTCATTCTTGTCTGCTGACGAATATGGATAGAACGTAACCGCTGAATGGCCCATAAGGAATGTGCTTTGTACTGAAGCTGAAGAACCCCTTCTTCCCGCGCGTAGCTCTTCTCCCTTCTTCTTCAGTTCAAAAAGAGGAATTCTGGGTTTGTTTGGGTATCTCCGTTTTACATGGCTGGGGTACGGGGACAAGGGACAAGAAAAGGTGATTTTTTCGCCGCCTCAAAAATGCTTTCTTTTTCTTGAATGGACAAATGCACGCTCTCGCTCGCACATATGATAGGGTTGATAAAAGTTGTTTGGCATTCTTGAGGTACCCGAAAAGGGGTGTTGTTGTTCACAGACAGACTCAACTCTAAGTCTCTGTAAATAAACTTGAAAGTTTGTTTGAAACAGCTTGTAATGTAATTAAACTGTGAATTAGTTAACTAGTTAGTGTTCAGTTTTGTTCAGCAAGGTACGAGAGGAGAGTTTGTTTCGCAGATTTTTCTGATTGTTTGGGAAGTGTTGGGGATAATTTTTGAAGGTGGAAAGGTGGAACATATTTTTGGAGGGAAACAGGTACCTTCTTGGAAGAGAAGGAGGAGTTAGCTGCTGGATTGAGGGATCGAGACAAAAACAAAACAAAAAGGTAAGGGTTGTGTTGTACGTACATATTGCTTTCTATTGCATTGTTTGGGATTGGTTGCTGTTATGTAGATGAGATCATCATTTATCATCCTGAAAGTTCATCTCGTCAGTGTTTTGGTGTCCTTCAAATCTTTGTGTATTTTGACTTCGTCCCAGATCACAGATTGTGAATGAAAGCGGAGAGAAGAATGAAGGAAGAAAGGGATGTGGATTGCGTAATATATCTAGGGAAAGGATAAAGTCCCCTCTTATCAGGGCATTGCAATGCACAGATGTGGCGTTTCGCGTTTTAGTGGGCTTTTAGGATTGTTCTTTGTGTGATTTTTAAAGGGCTCGTCTGTCTGTAAAAGTCTCGTCGGTCGGTCAGTCGACATCCGCCCGTAGTCTGCTCGTGCCAAGTCAGTGCACGCACACCCAGTTTTGAACACGCTTTGTTACGAAACAGAAAAGTTAAAGTTTGTGATGGTCTTTGATTCGCGAGACGGGAAATTAATTGCGCTGTTATAATAACAGGCGTTGAGTTTGAAAGAACAGGGTAGGTTGGTTATCAGGTTTTGACAAGCATAAATTGCAAAATGTGTAATTTAAAGCAGAAAGGTGAAAGTTCGTTATAAAGAACGAAGGCAATAGAATGGAACGTGACCTGTGGATGTGGATATAATAATTGTGAATTGAGATGGTGCTGTATCTGTATTTTAATTGATAAATGTTAAAATTTTGTGTTTTGTTACTTTTCACTTTCACTTTTGTAGGAATCTGCGTTTTTATGAGCCTGGAGTGAGTGTGGAGAGAAGTTCCAAGAGATTGAATAAGTGAAAAAAATAGAAATACAAAGGTATACGAAACGTATTGAAGATGGAGGTCACTGTGAATGGGTTGACCCAAACCACCGAGATAGCCATCACGGAGGACATGGTCACAGATGGCGAGGTCATCATTCTGCCCGCAGATATTCACCATCATATGGCGGATGAAGCTTATGAAAGATTCCAGGAACTGTGTGCGGATCTCAATTTGGATGGCGTTACAAAAGAAAACACTTGGCACACTTTTGTCAGTGTGAAGCAGAAATTCACGCTTGAGGTAAATCGTTTTGTCAAGTGATTAAAAATTAACTGAACTGAACTAAACTCTTGTGTATTGTCAGGTTAGGCGTGTTAATTAAATTCGAATCTACAATGTTCAATGTTATGATTTGATTTTTAGGGAGACCCGGCTCACTGGCTATGCTGTGGAATATATGTAGCTTGCAGACAAGCTTGTGTGCCTTCCGTTGGATCTCCGTCAACTTTTCATGGAAATTATGTGAATTTGACCAGATTGCTTCGTACTTCCCGATTGAGGTAAATCGACATTATTGGACATTGGACGGGTTTCATTGTCCCATTGTTTGAAATATGGGTTTTTTGGGATTGGTATTATTGAAAACGTAGTAAAATGAACGAGATTTTGAAATTTTAATTTTTGTTTTATTTCAGCTTGGTGGATTTCTTTGATAAGAGTAGAAAGTGGGCAGATATGACCGATTTAAATCAAGAATTTCGAAGTAAAATCGAGCGTTTGGAGCGGAATTTTGCAGTAACGACAGTCATATTCAAGAAATTCGAGCCTATTTTCAGTGGAATTTTTAAAGATTTTTCGCGTTTGGAGTTGGACGAGTATCGGGCTAATAGAAAGAAGTAAGAATTACATGCATGAATAGATGTATTTTTTTGTTGTATTTTTAGGATATGACATATGACTGTCCGTAAGTACATAATAACTTGTCATTTACATTTCTAGATTGAGTCCACGATCTGCTGCAGATTTGTTCGAATTCTGCTGGACACTTTTTCTGTGCGTGAAAAGTTCTTTGAGAATCAGTGACGATTTGGTTAACTCCTATCATCTTCTTCTGGCGAGCACAGATCTCGTATTTTTCAACGTTGCACATGCCAATAGGAAAAATCTTTTGACACCCAAGTTTCAAGGCAAGTTGAATATTTTTCAATAAGTTAACTCGCCGTTTTCGAGTAGAAAGTACTAGTTAATTTTATTTCATGTCGAATTTATGGTTTATTTACTTTATTTGCAGAATTTGCTGACATGGCTGGAATAGTCGATTTCCGTCTAATTGGATCTGATCCAGCTTGTATCATCAATGTTCTTTGCGATTTGTATGACGGCATATCCGTGGAAGCCAAGACGATCAAGGAATACTGGCTCAAGCCAAAGATAAGGAGTATGATTGAACTTGGGGTAAGTTTCTAAAGACACATGACATTGACAATTGACATGTTTTATTATCTGATCTTTCTGATCAGATTAAGTAACTAGTAACTATCCAAGTTGTGCACAAGTTCTAAAATTATTTCTGACCCTTCTAACAGCTTTTGAGGGGTGATCCAGACACCCTTACTGGACTAATTGACGAGGATGCATTTGAAAGCAATTCCAAACGGTTGGAGAAGGACTACGAAGAGTATGTTCTTACCGAAGGTGACTTTGATGAGCGTATGTATCTTTCCGCTGAACGCCAGGCTGACTTCGGCATGGACACTCAAGATGATTTCCTAAAAACATTTGACAAGCAGACCCTCTTCAAGACCTGTCCACCTTTGCATGAACTTCGTCACATTATGCCAGCCACTCCTCTCAGCGGAAAGAAATATTTAGGAGAGAAAGATGATGCACTGATCTCTCCAGTCAGCACTGCTACACAAACTGTGAGCAGGCTCCAGGCTCTACTGAGTGGTCGGAAAGCGGAGGCGAGCCCTACGTTGAAGGAAATGATATCCGGTTTTCCAACGGACCCTATCCCTCAAATGGAAGCAAAATTGAAAGAATTATCAGATATGTTTTGCGTCCGATTTGCTTGCACTAAAGGGGAGAAACAGCCTGGAATGCACACCGAGTTTGCTTTTTATAGAAGCCAACTCGCGCAGACCTTATTCTACAGATTGCTGGAAAGCATTCTGGCAACTGAAAGCAAACAGCGAGCCGACAAATCTGAAATTGCGGTGAGTAGTTTTTACTTCAATGCGCTAGTAGTAGTACCATTTACTGTAGATTTATTAAGACTTTGTTAGATATTCATTGTTATTCTTATTGGTGTTAAATTTGCAGGGCGTGATGATGGATGAATCCTTCCAAACCAGCCTTTTCGCATGTGCCTTGGAAATCGTACTATTTTCTTACAGCTCTCCAAAACGATTTCCCTGGATTTTGGAAGTTTTTGATTTGCCTGGATATAATTTCTTTAAAGTAATTGAAGTTGTGGTGAGAGCTGAGGACAACTTGAGTAGAGATGTGGTTAAGCATTTGAGCCAGGTAAAACCTCTACCTTCAATTAACCTGGTTATGTTTGAGTTGTAATCTGCATCCACACAAATATTTATTCAATTTTTTTATTTTGATTCATATTTTTTAAGGTTGAAGAAACTGTACTTGAGGAACTTGCCTGGGCAGATGAGAGTCCTTTGTGGACTGCATTAAGCCAAAGAAATGAACCAACCCCATCATGCGAAGAAGTCTTCCTTCCGTCACAGATGGAGAAGAGTGGTGATGCCCAAAATCAAGAAAATCCTCCAAAGCGATATGCAGTTATCAAGAGTGAGTTGAATAAGTTTATTCGCACAACAATTAGTTAATTAGTGTTTTGTTTCGGTGTTATTCTAATAATGAGTGTGATTTATGTTGTATTGCAGCCCCTCAAGGTGAAAAATGCGTTCCAGTCGCGGTTGGTGGCACGAATCAGTCAACTTTAATCATCCAAGATAAAAATAGCTCCCAAATATTGGGTGTTGTCTTACCCTCAAAACACGGCGATAAGCCAAAGCGCGGAAGCTCTACAGCATTGTTTTTTAGAAAGTTCTATCATCTGGCATTTGTTCGTCTACAAGATCTGTGCAAGAATCTAAACATTGAGGATGACGTCCTCCGAAAGATATGGACCTGCTTTCAACAATCCATTGTGAACTATGTTGTTGATCTCATGAAAGGACGGCACCTTGATCAGATTATCATGTGTTGCGTTTATGTCGTCTCAAAGGTAAGAAAATCCACAAATTGGAATTATAAGGACTTAAGCGCAGCTGAAGCTAACCTCAGATATCGTAATGTCATCGTTATCTGATAACACTTAACATGAATATTTCCATAATCCATAGGTAATTGGGAAATCATACGAAAAGAGTTTCACGGAAATTATGAGGTGCTACAGACTCCAACCTCAGTCAACTTCTAGAGTCTATCGTCTCGTTAATATTGGAAACGGACAAAAAGGCGATCTCATTAAATTCTACAACACGATCTTCATCACGTGCACAAAGGATTATGTGGCAAAGTTCTCTCCAAATAGAACCGTAAGTACCCATACCCATTACTTTTAGTTTTAACTCGTTTACCTTAATTACTTTCTTGTTAACGTGTTCTCTTGTTCTTAATGCATCGTTAACTCGCATATTTACGCATATTTTGAATAATAATATTTACTTGCTCTCACAGGAGGAAGGAGAAATTCCTTTGTCTCCAGTTCCCCACCTGAAGGCCACCCCGATGTCGCCATGCCGTAGAGTAGCCAGTAAACATTCAGTTTTCCTCAGACCTCTGAAAGGAATCCAATCTCCATCTCCTGCCAAGAAGTTACAATACAGCTTTGCCAGGAGCCCCAGTACTAATTTACGTGCAATAAACACAATGGTTTCCGCTGCAGAAAAGTAAGTATTGAAGGAAGAATAGCCTTAAAATTTAAAAATTTCAATATTCCTATATTACAAGAAAAGCAATCTCATTCGTTTTTTATTTGTATTTGTAGGCCTAAGATAGCCAAGAGGATTTTGGTGGGCGACGCTCCAGAAACTGAAATGGAGTCAGTTGTTCCAAACAAATTCGTCAAGCGGCTCCAGGAATTTATTGATGATAAACAAACGATGGAATAAAGCAGCCCATCCAAAACTGTACAATTAAAGCATTATGACATCCTATTACATTTATATATATTTTATGTTGGTTTAGAAATTTTCGATTCAAATATATTTTGATGTTTCATAACTGAATTGTCTGCGCGGTAGAGATAGACTTGTATGTATGCAATTAATTACATATTTTATGTACAGCGATAAATGATTATAATGAATCTATGAGGTTTAATGACTTTAATGATTAAATAAATACTATTAACATACATATTCATTTCATTGTATTCTTTTCGCTTAAACACTAGACTTTGTGGGATAAACTTTATTGTCACTTTCATACAAGTACAGGTTATGTGTTTAAAATATTGCATAAATATATCAAAGTAATGAAATTGAAATTAAAACCGCCTTACTAAATTGTAAGCTTAGGAAGGTATAAATATAAATACTTTGATGATAGTTTTAGAATTTTTATTTATATATATTATATATAATTTACAGTACTAACTTGGAATTAAACTTTCCTATCCGGTATCCATTAATACACTTTTATACCTAAACCGCTTAATCATCTTCACTTTCATCATCCACTTCGCTGTCCTTGCTTACACTTTCATCATCTACTTCGCTGTCCTTCCTTACACTTTCATCTTCCGCTTCTGCGTCATTGCCTTCAGTTTCCATTTCTTCATCTTCATCACTGTCGTTGTTCACCTTTCCTTTTGTTTTTTTGCCACCTGGACGTGATCCCGACCCTGAAACGTCCATTTGCTCTTCTTCGTCGCTTTCCCCACTGCTGGCCGCTTCTGTTCTTCCTTGACCTTCTGCACTACGTCCGCCTTCTTCATCTTCTTTATTCTGCTCTTGTGCAGTTCCATCTTCTTCCTCATCCTCGGAGCTAGATTCATGGACCATTCGTTGACGCTGGGGCTTCTCGTGTTTTTTCTTAGCGGCTCGCTCTGCCTGGTCCGTCGCAACACATTTGCCACGATGCTCTTCTAGATCTTTTTCCCACTCATCTAGTCTCATCTACAAGTTCAGATAAGATACATAATTAATACCTAAATCTAAGCCAAAAGCTCCTTTTGGACTTCTAAATAAACTAAAAAATAAACTAACCTTCAGTTCCGATTTGTTAAGCTTCTTGATAGCGGCTAAAATATCCATAAAGAACTCCCAAACTGCATCATCCGCCAGTTTGTCAGCATAGTTGTTCAAGTTATCCTTCAAGATTTTCAATGTTTTGTCATTCTGCTGTATTTGTGTTAAGCAGAAGGCAGTATCCTGGCACACTCGAACAGACACGGGCCCTTTGAATCTTCCTACTATTCTTTCAACGAGGCCTCCGAGCTGTTTCTCTTTCTTGATTTTCGTTAGCAGGGTCCTGTAGAAGAAACATAATAATGATAATAATTCAAATACATTCTAAAATTTTATATCATTCAAATCAAACTAATTAACATTTTGTTGCGAACTCACTTCATAATGATTTGAAAGTTCTCTTGTGGAATGTCTTCCCTTCCGGACAGACGGGAGATAATATCAGGAATGCAGTTTTGAAGCACATTGTCTTTCTCAGCGATTTGGTTGATAAAATCACGTGCCATCTCTACAAAAAGAAGAAAAGTAAACATAATTACATAATTGGATTCGTTATAAATTCATTCATTTTCACAAATCCTTGATCAATTTTTGATCAAAAGAAAACTAGGCACACTTTACCTCTTAATTCGAAATTCTCGTCACATAAACATGCAGCTGTATCTGACAGTTGCTCACGGACCTTCAGCAAATCAGACAACGCAAGGTATTGAATGTAGTCCATGCAAGCTTTGCGAACTCGGGCATCTTTGTGAGCAAGACTATAAAACAAAACAAACGAACATTGTAGCACGAATTAAAAATTCTCTGCATGATATAAGCAAGCTAAGCTAAAGGTACATGTCCTGAATTACATACCCAAGTGAAAAACAATCATTAATTTTCTCCATTTGATTGGGATACTTGACAGTCAAGCGTATCGAGGCTCTCAATATTTCCAACTTGACCGCGAAAGGTAGTTCCTGATTCCATAAGTCGACAAGGTGCTAAAAGTGATAAAATAATTAGGAGATAGTAAATAAAACTGAAATGAAATAAAAATTCCAACTCAACTGGAGCAAAATGGAAGTAACATACTTTAATACTGTGTGTAGTGGAGTTTTCGGAAACCAGCATCAATTTGGCTAACGCTTGAACAACCCCGATTTTCAAGTTGATCGTTTTGATGTCCTTAAAATTCTGACACAGATAAAACACTTGCACCCTAAACTGACGGAAGAAGCCAACGTCAGGCAAATTGCCAAGGTAGTTCTTGATATTCTCTGCCTCAGCGTCAAATCCGATATTTCCAATCATTACATCCATCTCTGAGGAATCCTGATTGGACTGATTCAATACCGAGCTGTTGACAGAAGTTCCGTTTGATAGCCGGGAGACTCTTGCTCTAGATCCACTTTTGCCTTTCTTCTTTGCTTTCTCCAAAGCCTGCTTCCTCTGCTTGATTTCTTTCGTTACTATCTGCTCATAGTAAACTATATGAGCTCCGAGCAGGGCCTTCCCAAAACTCATATATCGGAACAAGAGTTTCTCTGAGATTTTAAACGGGTCATGTTGAGTTGGCTGATCCTGTTGTGTCACTTGGGTGTCTGCTGATGAAGCGAATTCGGAAAATACAAATCCGTTGACATTGGGCAAAAATCTCCCAACAACGTCATCTGGCTGTGTACACATTCGGTAAATTATTTGCATGGAGAGCTCAACTACTCTGGGGTACATTAAGTGTAGCTGATCATTCCCTTCTGTTTTCAGACCAGTTTCAATTAATTCGATGATTTTGGGGAAGAGATCATGAGTCGGTGGAAATTTAATTCCTTCTGTGGATCTGTTGCGGGAATTTATTGCTTTTGGTGCTTTCTTCCCTCTTCCAGTTGGTACCTCAGGTTCGATGAATTCTTGCTCAACACGACATCCAAATAAAATTGTTTGAAGGGTAACTTTAGCAAGTTCGTAGTCTTCCAGGCCCCTCTGTCCCAATCCGACTTCAATCAGTTGGTTTAAATTGGAAGTGACCACCTTTCTTTCTATCTGGCCGATGATTCCAATAATATAGGCTGCACTTCGAGAATCCTCAGCATTCCAGCCTCCAGCGTTTAACGAAAACGCATCCCACAAAATTGTTACGGACTCTTGTGTGAGAAGTTTGGATCTGTAAAGTTCCCCAATCATACCGCTCAAACTCTCCACCAAACTTTCTGAGAGACTGTGGACAAGCTGGATAAGTTTCTTGACAACACCGACGGAACCGAGGCTGTCCCTT
>JAQGAI010000537.1:0-19523 GCA_034696905.1 Lepidocyrtus violaceus
CTTTTTTCCTTCTTCCTTCAATGCCCAAGCTATATGCATGAAAATTATAAAGGAAATATTAGATCTTTGACTATTTATACCCCCTTAGTCGACAAAGAAGGGCGGAAGAGTATGATTTCCGGTCTTTCCTGTCAAATTCAAAGCTTCATCTTTGCTTTCTTTCTGCATCACATGTCCCCGCAAATAAGCAATCTCCATCATCCATTTATTTCTCATTGAAAGTAAAAGAGATACGCACGGAAATAGCCTTTAAATCTGCTCAATTTAGAGACAAATTCTCTTCTCAACATCTTCAATCTTTTTTTTTACAATGATTTCTTTCTCTTTCCTAAACCATCAGTCTAAAACAATTTGTCTTTCCCTTCCGCAGAGATACAAAAAAAAGTCGCAGCCTAATTTATTCCCAACATGTAGCTCCCTCCTCCCTGCAGCATTAAAAAAATCCTTTTCTCTGCTTCCAACCATCCTTAATTATGGTTTTAAAAGAAGGAATAACACTACTACTATCATCCACCAAAGCATTCTAATTTCTAATCCTTTTTTGCTTATAAAAATATCTCATCCACTTTTGTACCATGCATACCTATATACAATGCAGCACATCGCATGAAAGTGCAATTTTATCCGCCCAACAGCGATTCCCATTATAAACATGCATAGGAAGGAGCAGGAGCAACAACACTCCTTTAACTTTAACTGACATCATCAGCAGCAGCAGCATTACAATCAACAGCACTAACTATACAATCATAAGTTCCTATTTATTACAACAGTAAAAAAGGCACTGCTACATTCACTCCATTGTGAATACAATATAAGGAGAGAGATATGAATGAAATTGAAATGCTTTTTGTACTCATCTACGATCCCTCTTATAATGGTTGATGATGGTTTGCATTTGGTTTGGCTGTTGTCTGCTAAAACGTTACTTTTTTATCTTCATTATTAAGTATTACTATTATGTATTATATTAGGCATTATTATTATTTTTCCCCTTTTTATTGTAAGGTTGCCTGATTCCTTTTGCTGTCATTTTGCCTTGTCCCCATTTCTCTCTCTTTGGCTTTTTTTGACTGACTGACTAGAATCAAGTTGTTGCAAGCATGGATAGCTTTTTGCTAGGTTGGCTTTACAGTTATTTGCCATGAGAGTATCTTCTTCTGATCCTGAATGATATGTTCACGGAGAATCTCTCTCAAGAGAAGAGATAGAAAGAAGAGAAGAAGAGAACAGACTTTTTTTTAGCAATGTAAACCAAACCACCTCTAACAATGGAATAAGCATAAAAATTTCAATAATAAAAGGTAAAAAAGTGTGTAGTAAGTAGGGATAAGAAGTTCCTTCCCATGACGAGATACTGACTGAGGGTTTACCTGTAGACATATTTATATTTGTTCTTAATTTTCCTCCTTCCTGCATATTTTTATTGTGCTGCTAATTTACTAATTATACTACCTCGAGGACTCAAGACTGATGCCATAAAACTGGATTTCACATTTAAGAAAGATCTGTTCAGATAGATAAGTAGCCTTATGAATATGGATAGGGAAAAGGGATGTTTGAGATTGAGAGAGAAGGACCATAAAACAAGTCACTTTTTTAAAGCTTGGCTTGTCCCATTGTCAATTGTTTTTTTAAAAGTTAATCAAAATGGATGTCTTTTGTTTTGTATCCCGTCAACACAAAAGCCATAAGGCTGAGGCTGATGATAATGGCGATGTTGCGAAACACGAAAACCATTTTTTCATGATTACCCCCATAAAAATAAAGTCATAAAAGTGGAGATTGAGAAATCTTCTAAATAAAGTTTTCCCCTTCATTTCTTCCCTATTTCGCATCATTTTCGTCCAAATCTTTCTAGCTTTTTGAACATGCCTTTTTATCGACAAATTCATGTTTCCGATGAAGAACGCGATATGACAAGGGGGCTTCCACTAAAATAACTTTGATCATTTATACCGATATCCTTCCGAAACCGACTATATAGCGAAGTGAGAGAAAGGCATTAAAAAGTTGGTGAATCAATTTGTTACAGGTATAACTAGGTAGGTATGTACTTTATTGCTTGACATGGACAAATCCTGAGCGTATTCCTCCCCCTCCTCCAGATCATCATTCTCCTCTCCGTATTCCAACTGCAAGCACCTTCCCACATCAACATCCTCCGGTCCCCAACAAGTTTCATCTTCCCCATCCTCATAATAGCTTTTCCCTTGTGGCTCCTCTTTCACTGCAATCCTCAAATCCCCGAAGCGCACTTCTTCATCCACCACACCAGTCATCAAAATCACTCTACCACTTTCTCCACCAAGCTCATTGTTGTTGTTGTTATTAATAGACGCTTCCATCTTGCTCATGGTTAGTGGAGCAGATGATATGAATTCGGGCTTCCTTCTGCCGTTCCCACCTCCACCAGTTCTCCCCTTATCACTTTCACCACCACCACCACCAACATGATCATCATCATCGTCCACCGATTTTGAAGCTACCACGGATTTTATGACTGATGCGATAACTTCCTGCTCACTTGAACTCAGATTTCTCATCTTTGCGAGCATGGTAATCGTCTCGAGCGCTTTGTCGTTCCATTGGAATAACGAGCCTAGCTTGCCATTTCTCCCTCCTTGATGCTGGAAGGATGCGGCTTGGCTGCCGCCACCATCACCATCACTTTCCATACCGTTCATCATGTTAGTGGTACGGTACGGTACTTGAGACAAAAATGAAATGATATTCTTAATGGGCTCACAAATGCCCTTGTAGTACTGATATGCGCATAGATATCACTCTATATCCTTGCCTTTCCTAGCTTTGGCAGTGACTGATCAGATCGGGATCAAATCACCATGTCACACGTGCCCACTTCGCCACTTTCCAAACACGAATGAATCCCACAAAGACTCAACACTTCTCTATCCATCTATACATTTCTTGATCATTTCCCTCCCATTTTACACTATATCCACAACCAACAACGTGTCATGATAAATGACACTATCCACGATTGATCTGCACCATTAAGCACAAAAAACTGGGAGTAACGGTAATATAAAGCTGTTGGATTGGAAATGAACTAGCCTCTCCTCCTCCTCCTCTCCAAAGAAAACAAGACACACATCAACTGACTGACTGATTGTCCAAAACTGTGTGAATGAATATTATTATCTAGTTTAGTTTCGCGATCCCTCTTTCACTCAATCGCTTTCCTTGGCCAACTCACTCAATCAAACTCTTCGGAACACTCAATTACACAGAGGAAGTTTGGAAGGACAGGAGGGAAGAAGAGCATTAAATGAAGCTCAATGAGATCGCCCATGGACAACGAGAACTTTCCTTTTGGTTCACAGAGAAATACTGGGAAGAAAACTAATATGATTCACTCACTCACTCCTTTCCTTCTTTCCAACTAATTCTGTCCGTGTCTCTTTTCTTCAGCCACCCATTTCCCATCCCAAGTAAGTACTATATCCATGATATATAGGACAGGAAAAGGCTTAAGGAGACAGTAATATTCCAAGACAAGGAAAAAGAACACTGCTTGATTATTATCATCACACGAGTAAGTATTTTGCTGTTTTCTACGTAGCACTGCTTACTCCACTTCTTTTAACTACACATAAGGACAGTAAAGAGTAAGCATGTTTTTTCCTCCTCCTCCTCCTGATAGATAATAATACAATGGAATGACAGTATTTAGCTCAAGTAACAAGACGAGAAAAAGAGAAGGGGAAAAAGTTTTTTCGTTGTTGGCTTGGCTGTGAGGAGAAACTCTCCATCCATCCATCCGACCAAGTCCAGAGAGTCAAACGTTTGTTTGTTTGTTTGTAGGGACAGGACGGATAGACCACTACACACATCAGTTTTACCACGAAAATGAGCAGCCAACTAACTAAACGAAAGTGAGAGAGAAGCCTTCACAAAAAAATACCTACTCACTCATTCACTCTCGAACCATATTACAACACTGAACTGATAGACAGAGCAGAATCCAATCCAAATGTACAGATTTTTTCTATACGTCTTTCCAACGAAAAATTTTCTTCGTGTTTAACCATCCATCTATAGTTAACATCCTTGCGTATTATTATTATTTTTTCCTACTAATTCCTAGTTAGTACATTTTCATTTCTCCTTTCTATATAACATGCCATGAGACAGAGGCAGAGATGACATAGCCATATATCACCTCGTCACCATCATCATCATCAGTAGCAAACGCATCGCATATGAGCAGCACATAACTACGTAATAGCCAATTCACTCTCACTTACAAGGCATATAGTAGCACATTTCAGTTTGCCTCTACTAAAACGTTAGATTATCTTTACTATCACAGACGGCAGAGCGAGAGGCACGTCAAGTAAAAAAGGGAAGGAATAGCCTATCTGAAATCGCTTCATGCATAATGCTGTTCTCTTTGATGCGATGGTGGTATGGTGGTGGTGGCTCACATCAAACATCAACATCACAGCCGAACTATATTACTGCACGGAAACACTTTTCCTTATGCATTTTTTTTACTATTTGCTAAACATTATCTACCAACTTCCTGCATGAATACGGACGACGTACACATGTTCGCTCGTTCCTTGGTATCATTGGTGGGTATATGTGCTGCGTGCTCTCACAACAACGTAATATGTAATTGTACAACAAAGTCAGTCGAGTTGAACAAAACCAACTATAAATATTAAAAACGCAGAATAATAATTCAGACGCACGCGTTATGTTTATGTCACTCCAAAATGTTACTACCACAAGCACGTAGAAAATAATAATAGGTAATCTGGCTATCTGGCATCTAGCAGCGAAAATATTTATATGTTGATGATGATGATAAGCATGATTGTTGCATATAGAAAGTACGGAAAAAAGGACTGGCCTAGTGTATTATCGCACAAAAAATTACACAAGGAAACTGTGGAATGAGTTTGGACTTGGAGGAGACACTTAAAACAGCAGTGGGTATAACGTCCGTCCTTGCGATTTGAACCCTTTAGAGCTTGAGCTTGGTATACTGCGATGTGATGATTTATACACATTTCCCATTCGACAGTTAGTATCAATATTTTTAATGAACACAAAATTATGATGACATTTAGGCTAGGCTAAGGAGTCTGATTGTCTCGAGCACTCAAATGAAAATGAAAGTGTTTTACAGGGAGCGCTTGTGGGAGGGAATAAGGCTGTATTTAATCACGTCGTTTAGTCAGTCACACCAACTTTCACATTTGTTTCAGTTTTCCCTTGCGTCCGTCCTGCTCCTCCTTTTCAGTGTTTCTATATTTCTTACTGGGTTAGTGGACGATGATAGGCGGAAAGGCCATCAAAAAATATATGGGTAAATGTGCGTAATAATAATGATGTTCATGTTGGTTCACTCTTGACTCCGGCCCTCCCTATCTGAGCCAGCATCATTATGCCTTCTTGGCGAAGTCAAAACTCTTTCGTAACCATCTCCTTCCCAAATCTTTCCTTGCCGATGTTGCAATCCTCACTGATTGTGAATTTCAGGTACTTTTACGAAGGGAGTAAGGACTCCTCCAACCATCCCTTTGAAAATCATCACATCACATAACAAATGTGCTATGCAGTAATAATAATACTCCTTCCCCAGAGCTGAAATAATCAACACCCTACAACACCACCACCATCATAATGATCAACGAAGGAAAGGAAAATTTCTAGTATATATAAGTACAGATATAAACACTTTGCTTTGATTTTTAACGTTCTGCTTCGTAGTCACAGGACAGCAGCGGCAGCGAGAGCAACAGCGTCGAGACTTTTTGAGTCCTAAGTACCCACTATAACTAGACTGGCAACACGAGTCTCACAGCCACACGCAGAAAGGAAAAACATGTTGAATGAATTGGCAAGTAATATGGAGGGATTGGATTTGCCAGCCAGTCAGCTTACCATTCTTCACAGGAGCGGAGAGCAACATGTTATCCCAATGCCATAATCATATCAATGCAAGGAAAAAGAACAAACGTCACATTCAAGTGAGTTTTTGGCCAAGGGATCCTTCCTTTTTGCGAAATTGAAGGAAAAAAGAGAATGGGAACAATGCAATGCTTCATAAGACTCCTTGAAAAAGAGAGCAGAGGAAAACTTTCTGTGCACTTTTTATTAATGTATTCAGTCAATAGGCAACATAACAGCAACACGGCAAACTGATGATGAGGATATATAAAAAAAAGTCCACCCTCCCAGCAACTCCACATTAAGTACACATGGCATGCTTGTATTCAATCCACATTTTTATGCAAAGCGAAGAGACAGGAGGAGAAGAGGAGGAATGATGCCTCCACCAAAGAACATTTCTTCATATAAAAAAAAAGATTCAGCTATTGTGTGAGGATTAGGGAGAGAGAGATGGAGAGAGCTATTATGGCATAACCCCTTTTCCATTCCACCATCAACATCGTCATTTCATCAGTCTCACATTAGACCAGTGCGTACTTTACCACTGTCTCTCTCACCGTCATAGTCATATAATCAAAGCTAGCCGTCTCTTTTCACGAAATCAACATCAAATCCAACACCACCACCACCAGCAAACAATACAGATAAGAGGCGGTGATGGTAGTGGAGAGAGCAACAACAATCAAATGAGGACCGGAAGAGAAAAAAGTTGCTTTCGAAAAATATCCCAGCTTACTCCTCTCAATAGTATATGGGCATAAGGTTCAATTGTGCCGAGTGATGCATGCTGTGCCCAGAATAGGGAATGAGAAGAGAAGGAGAGAGTGTAAAAAAGGTAAGTTTTTTTTAAAGGATATGGTTTTGATCATGACGTTTTTTCGGCTCCTCTCTCTCTCTCTTCCTCCCTCGAAAATAACATAAAAATAACAATGCCTTTCATCATAGCATTGTTGTTATTACAATATTTAGCCCTTTTCTAGCCAGATTGTGGAGCGGCAGCAGCGTCAAGGAAGACGCCTAACAACATAGAGCCAGAGCCATCACTTATTTCTAGTCTCTCGCACTTTATTAGCTGCAAATATGTAACAACAATGCTTACATACACATGAAAGCGATGAAACTCTCCCCGAGAGCCGAAGAGAAAAGCTCTCTACGGGCAATAATGAAATGAGACGGAGGGAAAAAAAGAAGCATTCAGCGTTCCCTTTTTCTATTTCTCTTCCTTTTTTGATACATTTAAATAACCAAGTCAAGTAACTAAGTGTGTATTCATCCGTCTCCATTTTCTCCCTCTCTCGGTATACCCAAGTATAAGACAGAGTGACGATCCACACTTAAATAGTCCAATAAGGAGGACAAAACTGACGCGCTGAGAGCAATCCAATGACGTGGATGACGATGACTATGACTGAGGAAGGGAAGTTAGAATCTCTCTTTCTCATTCCCACTCGCCCTCATCGTGATGATGACGATGGTGATCGTCACAATCAGAAAATACACGCAAGTGTATTATATTTTGTCTTGTATATTGTACCACCACATATACACTGTATCCTCAATTATACCAAAAGCAAATAGGGAAAAGGCTTGCTTTTATGATGTAGAGAGACAGACACACATCATTTCATTGCATGTAGAGCTCCTCCGATGCGTTGTTCGTTGCTCATGCAAAATGCATATGGGAAGAAGAAAGCTCGAGAGATGAATCACAGGGTTCTTCTCCTTTTCAGCAACAACATCCTCAAACCTCATTTCATTTTCTTACACCTTCGCTTTTTCCCTTCTTCTTTTCTTTCCTTTCCTCCTTCCACCAAAAAAAAAATACATACTCCACTCCTCCTTCCTTCCTTTTACTCCTTTCCTTTTATCATCAATTCCAAACGGTGTTTGGCACACTTGCTATAAAAACACTTTACTTTGCTTCGTGCTTCCATGGCATCACCGACCCCGAACCTATTAAGTACATATTGTGGTGGGTGTTTCGGATGATATTGGATTTGAGCGGTTTTCCGTAAATGATGAGACATCGTCAAGGACCTTCCTGCTTTAGTGCGTAGAGAATCTCTTACTTTTACAGAAATAAAAGTTACCTTGCCTTACCTAGACACTCCCCTTTCGGGGAAAGGTTATCAGACCACCACTGAAACCAAACCACCATTCAATTCACACCCAATTGCTCACCTCTCGGTTCATACAAGAGCAAGTTGTTGCCTTGCAGAATCGAAAGGAATCAAGAAGACAAGAGACAGACCAATAATCCCTAAGTAAACCACATTTACTTTGTCATTATGGATTGAATAGTGTAAGCAAAGTAAAATGTCTGCGAAGGAGTAAAATTGCTCACTTGTAGTAGGTATCTCCCCCCAACGTTCTCACCATCATCATCATCTGATCAGTATCATCAAACATTAGGGTACTATCTTTCCTTCCATCCTTTCTATTTACTTCCAATCAAATCCAAACATATACAGCACGACACGGTAAATTACTCCCATTCAAATAATACTCACAAGTGTAGTTCTACACCTACTTACCTGTTTTCTCAAGGTAAAGTAAATAGACAAGCACTTCTTGTTTTTTTTCAACTGTAGTTTAAAATTCGAATCATAATCAAGCTGTTCTTACATTTCAGTAATATGAAATCATGAAGTAAGTAAAATGGAAAGAAACCGTGAGGCTTCTATTTGTCATCATATCAATTTTTCTTTTTCACTATTTTGTTAGCACTTGACTTAAAAGGCTCATTATTCCGTACACAGCAGAAGGGAAGTTTTAGCGCTCAGCCCACACTAATAATTCTCATAATGAGAAAATAATAGTCAATCATTGTTGTAATCAAAGTAGTCGTTAAATAGAAACAGGAGGCTCATATACATAGCTAACAATAGTTAATCCTTTCTTTCCTTAGCTGTATACTAAGCTTCCCGTTAGGTTGATTACAAATTTTAAAAGCGAACCAATTAATTTGATTTGATCAATAATGGCTACAAAAACTTATGCCAATTGAGATGTTTCTGGCTAGGCTTATTTAATTTACAACAATGTTTACAAAAAGGGAAAATAATGGCTTCTGAAAAACTGACAAATTAAATACGAAACTTTTCCAAAAGTGAAAACTATTCCATTCCAATCAATTCAAAAGCTAATCAAAATAAGCTTTAAAGGCTTCCTGCCTTTTATTCACTCCAGCAAAACAGTCCATACTACACCTCAAATCAGTTTGATCATACCACGCTATTATCACACAAAATTATTTCCTGTTTTGCTTGAAAACTGGCATAAAAGTTTTCTTCCGCTTTTCAGCATAGCAGCAGCTTCGTAACTGGGCTGATGATGATGATAATGATGATGGTGATAATCATAAAAGAAAACTGACACTAAAAATAATCATGATACGATAATAATGCCACCTCCTTACTGTGGCATAGCATAGTACTGAACACTGTCATGTTATGCATGAAACTTGAACAATATTGCAATATAAATCTCAGGGAAGAAACTCATCATTATCTTTCATTTTAAAATAAAAAAAGCAAAGACCATACACGCAAGGTGCAAATGGAGTAAGAAAACTGCGTCGAGTCGAATACGGAAGAAAATCTTTTTCTCAAGTCTGTGCTATGCAGCTTGTTTAAGATTTTATTGCATTGGCAAACGCATACCTGTGTTGGGATGCAAGAATGCAAATAACTATTTTTTCTATCAAAAACTGGCGTGTCGAGTGAAGGAAATCAACATAAGCCAAGACACTTACTTTATCTTACGTAAGCATAGTTTTGTAATGAAAAAAAAGTAGAGAATTTTTAGAAGAAAAAACGTTTCCTTCTCTGAAATCATTACAAAGCCAAGTGCAAGCAAGAGCCATGTTTATCAAATATTTAGTTGGCAAAACGTTTGCACTACATTGTACTATAACTGACCTTACTTTCGATTTCAATTGTCAGCAAAAACACAAAGAATTATTGAAGAAATTGATAAAAATGACTACTGCCATAGAAAATCATTCATCCGAACAAAACATTTTCGTTTTTCCCTTTCGTTTCACATATCGACATATCAACATCGGCGATTTCCTACGAAGAAGAAGAAAAGAAATGTCATCATCATCATCGAAGCTAATAATATTGCTCATTATTATCATCAAGAAAACTGACTTAACCACAAAGTAAAAGAAACTTTACGATCCAACTAACAACATTACTCAACATCCCCAGTCTGCTTCGTTCATTCAGCTCAACCGCAAAAGAAGAAAAATCACTTCTCTTTTACAACAAAAGTAAGTACTCCCTTCCCTGTTCTTATGCAAGACCCAAGCACATGCCTACATGTGACATATAGGCACGTACATGCAAATTTTTCAGGTTATGCATTTCATTGATTGTGATGATGATGATGGTTTCCCATTTCTATTTGCTTTCTGTCACTTCATTGTTCATTTTTACAGGGAATAACAACATTGTTGCAATCATAGCCAGAAAGAGCAAGTCATACAACACACGACACCATCCTCATTTTAAGGGACAACCCAGCAACCAATCCACTATTCTGCATTGCTTATGGTGATCTGATGGCTTCAACTCTGATTACAATTCGCAATTAGGTATATTACCTTACCTGCATCATATGGAAATCAGAGTCCCTCATGAAAGCACACGGCATTCATTCGATCTGATGGCAGAAAGAAACAAAGCATATTCATAATCTTGTAATCCTACCTGGCCTCTTCTGCTGGCAAAGCTAAGGCTATATTTCTTCTGTTGTGTTTCTCCTGTCACGTTGCTGTTGTTGTTGCAAAAAAGGTCAATAATCTATTCAAAACTTATGAAGGGAAAGATACATGTACTTGTGCATGTACACTTCATTCCTGAACATCACGTTAAAAAGTAGAGCTACTTGCAATGCAATGCAATGCAACTCGAATCCCGAACCAAAGTCATGCTTTTTATTCCGTCCTTATTGCATTACTGCTGCTGTGATGGCACGCAAAAGCGTTTGCCTTGCCATATAATGTGCAATATTTCAGCATTCAACATTTCACTTCACGTTGAATAAAGGATATGCTTTATATCTCAACATAGCAATTTCATGATGTTGATGATGATAAAAATAATGATAGAGCGAATGGTTGAATGTGCAAAATATCCCATACCTTCGCATACTTTGTAGCTTGAAAAGTAGCTGTGATTTCACACGAACCTCGACGAGCTTGTGTATACTTTGGTACCTCGTATATTTATTGCATAAAAGTATTCGCATTTCGCAGATTGGCAGAAAGAAACATGGATACCTATAACATATATATATATGCTGCACCATGGATGGACTATTAAGCCTCCACAAAGCATTTCAGGATTATTAGCGCCACAGCCGCCACAATCATTTGACAGGATCAGGATTCAGGATCACATATCGCTTTAGACTTTCAATCCATCATTATTGGGCCATTACTGCGAATACGAGAAGCTATCATGTCCTATCATCAGCTAAATACATCAATAGATTGAATCAAGATACCCAATTTTTTGTGTACTTTTGCGAATTAGGTATGCAACAATGCTACTCTAGATCATAAGGGATTTATTACAGAGAGTAAAAGCTGATGTTTCCCAATAATAACGATGACATGATGGGGTAAAGGGATATCATCATAAACCATGCAACTTGCTGGTTACACAAAGTATAAGCAGAACAATAGAGCAAAAAAATTTGCCAAAGGAAAAAAATCACAATCGATTTCAATTCCATAATATTTCAACAAAGCCAAGCCTATTCTGTATTCTATCTCTCAACTTGTTCATTTCAGTTTGCCTGAGAAAACAAGCTATTTTAAGTGTTTTCTTGTATAAAAAATGAAGTATACCTTGTACTATACTACTTGTACTTCTGTACTGCACCACTCTAAAACTATATAATAATCTCTATTCTATATTCTACCCCTTTCCTTTTCCGTTGCATTGAATACAGGAAAGATTTTTTTTGCAATCACTCAAGTGAAGACAAGAAGAGAATATGTTCTTTTAGTCTAGTCAACACAAATCGTTCATTAACATTTTACCTGGCTTTGGCTTCGCTTGCTTGGCTCGAGTTTAGCTTCCCCCTCCAATTTTTATTCTGGCAACATCATTCCGTATGATGGGAAATCCTCAACATCGCAGCTTTACTTTTACTAATATGCAATACCAGTGCAAAAAAAAATTAAATGCAATTGCAAACTGCAATCCAAAAGAAAAAAAAACATTTCATACTGCAGGAACAAATTTCGCATGAAAAGTTACAAACTTTTCTCTCCATTGTTAACATTATTAGTGACTATAAAATGCAATTCCCTGCTGACTATGAACATTATTTATCCAAAACGTTGCAGTTCCCTTCTCTTTCCCTTCCTGTTTAGCCCCAGAAGAATCTGGCTACACCACTATCATTCATTTGTTATTGCCGATCACATCACAGTTATTCATTTAATTCAAAATGATATCACATTACATATAGCCAGACAGACTATGTATAATACATAATCTACGGCAATCACAATTATTATTATCAAATGGCCCTTTTATGTTCTAAACTAGAAAAGTACCCATTTCACATGATTATGTTATGACATGAGACTGGCTAGCGTTATTACATCATTGAAAACTTCAAAGCAAAACGAGCTATTGCTGATCAAATTAACATGATCATTTACAACCAGCCCTGCTGCAGTCAACAGTAATTCCCTTTCATTCACTCAAATGATCAGTTGGGAGGAATGCATGAGAAAGGATTGTTTTTTAAGGCTCGTGTGAAATTAGGTTACCGTGTAGCGTAGCCTTGTTTGAAAAAAAAGTGAAACTCGACCAAATTAATTACATATTTTATACTTGCATCATCATATCACGGGGCTGTAAGTAGATTACATACCCATTTGAATGTTATGCCACAACACGTACGTAGGTATAAATCATGGCACAGATCTCATTGATGATCAGTGAAATGAAACCAAAAAGGAAGGAAAACAGTTTATTTTTGCCTTGGTTGAAATAAAATTTTATTTGGCTGAAATAATGTCTTGAAACAGGGAGAAATAATTGGGTTTGATTCCTGAAGGATTTTTTTATCACGATCATTACGTGCCAAATTATACCTATATTTCAAGCGGAAATATACTTGCCAGCCATATCACATCACATCCACCTACGCAGTACTTAAGTGAATCCATTGCGTAACAGTTAAAGTAGAAAAGACGACAACGGACTGGAGGAGGAATATTCATAATAAAAATGGAGTGAAGGTGGAGTAAGTAATGCACTAGCCGTCAATGTGAAAGTATTTCCCGGAGTCTGCATGACTTCCGGTACTTTGTTAGAGATGCTTTCACCGGATTTCCCCCTCACCACGCACCCACTTGTTAGCTATTCTTGGAGAAAGTCGCTGAAGAGAATTTGATTGCTTTGTAGAGTGTTTGCTTTCTTCAGATTCATATTTCATACAATAATGGCAATACAGGAAAATCAAAATGTTTCCATTGTTGCGAAGTAGAAGCAGATCAGAAAACTTTTCCCTCTAGATAATGTGGTTCGGGTACTGCGTAATGCAAACTAGGATATATTGATTATGCAATTTTCAACTTTGCTCGTATAAACATACGAACAAAGAAAAGTCTTTACAGTTTAATCAAAGTCACCTGTCGGTGGATCCTCAGTCTCAGTAAGTGAAAATGTTTTCGTAGCCGTAGCCCATTGCCCCAAACTCGTAGTCTCGCACCATCAATCAGTCAGTCAGTTTACAGACTTTTCAAAATTGATTGTCATTTTCAACAATGAATTCTACATCGAATTAACTTACCAGGACAGATACAATACGATGCAGATAAGCCAAACCAGTAATCACCAAGTTTATGACAACATCAAAATCACTGATAAACACTGTCTGCGTCTGCTACAGGCAATCTGATCTGACGTAATGCATTTTTGCCAAAATACTGATAAATATTCAGAAGTCCCCTCTGATTTTACAACTATCTACAACTAACTACAGAAAGAAGTCATCGCTAATTTATACGTTGTACTCATGTAAAGTACGTAAATATGTACATCATGTACTAGTACTGTTATGTAGTTCCATATTACTGATATTACTATTGTGGAAGGTAATTTCACTTTCCACGTAATAAACCAATTCATTAAACATTGCATTTTAAAAACAAAGTTTACCAATAATTGTTATTGTAAAGAACTAGCAATGTACTCGCTTGACAGTTCGGCGGAAATCCTTTGATTTCATGCAGTAGCTGCTAAATACTAAATATGCGAAAGAAATATAATGGATCGAAAAATTGCCTTGATGCGAGTAAAGTACGTTTACAGAAATACTTCGTATGCTGAATTCAGTTCCAAATCAAAACTTGAGTGAAATTACTTCAAATGCTGATCATGATCACATCACATCAGCTAATAACAGCAATACATTGCATTCCCACTTCAATATAGATATGCGTAAGATGTTACGATACCCTTGTAATGCAAGCAGTTTTGCGTTCGACTGACAGCATTCATTTCTCTTCCACCCCAATGCGCTCCCCCATACACCAATTTCCCTTGTGTACCATGGCTCCATCTTTTCTCTCAAGAAGGAATACAACTACAGCGCAAAGGGTAGTAAAAACTTTATATGCTCATTCAACTCGAAATCATCCCAACTACTGCGGGCCTTTAACTGTTCACTGTGACTAGGGAGAATTGGTAAAAATATGAGATATATGCAACATGCCTTTCATTTCTCTCAAACGAGACTGCTGCATTTAACCAAAAAAAGACAAATTCATTCTCGCTTTAAACTGGGTAAAATAAAGAAAAATCCTAATTTTTTCTTTGAAAATATGCAAAAGAATCCTAGAAATCACAAATCGACCAACAAGAACAAAAGAAGATCCAACGTGTTTAATACAGATAATGCAAATGCAATAGAGAAACAAATGAATATTGGGAAAACTGGATTTATCCAATTACTGTGTCCTAAAAGTGATAGGAGGAAAGAAATTAACAGTTCTTCCTGCTTCTTTGTCTTTTTCAGCGGAAAAAATTGGGAGCAATTTCTTTCATTATTTCTGCTGCCATCAAAAAAATCCTCCCATTTCAAAATGCACAAATTGTTTCTCCATGTATGCAAATGCAAAAGCGGAAGATGTAAAGCAGCGACAACATAGCAAAATTAGCTAAAAATGCTAGAAGATAGTTTACTGTCTACTAAATCATTTTTTCTTACCTGGTCCTTATCCCTCCCTCCACTGCTCGCAGTTCTATGCTTCTTCTGTTTCGGAATAGGAGCGGTGCTTGTACCAGTGGCGGTTGTCCCAACAGAAACACGTTTCTCGACCACCACATCACAATGCTCATTCCACATCGGTATGGGGGATGTTGACGTAGACGTGGATGTCGTCGTAGCGGCAGCTACCATCTTCTGCTTCTTCTTCCCAATCTTCTCCTTACTTCCTTTCCCTACCGGAGAAACGACTGGGGTAGCGTCCACGCTGGTAGCAGTAGCAACACTCGACCGTCGACTTCCTGCTTTCCCCGTACTTTTCTCCCTCTTAATGATAGGTGCAGGAGTTGTACTGGTTTGGGTAGAGGTTCCCACGCTAACATGGTTGTGTTGTGAAGAGAAGGAGGACGTTTGGACATCCTTACTGCTGCTTTTCGTACTCGAAGTACTTTCCCTTCGACTACCACCAGTGGAGCTGGAAGCATCAGTTGACTTTCGCTTCTTTTCACCTTTCACTGGAACCGGAGTTTTCTTGAAAGTCTTTGGCGAATCAGGCATTTCAGGTGGTGTAGGGGATGTGGAAGTGGATACCGAAACGGATACAGCAGCATCCGTCATCCAAGGCTCGCTACCAGCACCACCTTTCCCTGTGGAAGTGGAGGAGGATGTAACCGTCGCTGATTTGCTTAGAGTGGAGGGTTTTACATCTTGTGAAGTACCACCCTTCGTTGTTGTTGTCTCTTCTGTACTGGTCCCTGCAGACTTTGATTTCTGCGGGGTTGATGAGGAACTTGGTGCTGGACTACGTTGCTTTTTCTCCGACGGTTCAAAGCTAAAGCTAGCTTCCAGGATTGCTTTCGCGTTGAGGGATGCCATTCGTTTAAGCTTGACTTTTGTCCGGGGCTTCGCTTTCGCTTTCACCTTAACCACTTTCCCAGGCTTCGCCACAGGTTTTCCTGTCCTGACGGGCTTTTTCTTTACCGGAGAAGTATCTTTGGCTTTACTAGAGGAGGATGAAGAGGTGGTCGAGGAGGCTGAGGAAGAAGAGGAAGTCATTCTAGTCGATTTCTTCACCTTCTTCACCACAGTCTTTTTCTTAGAGGCAACTACAGAGGCCACCGCCTTTTTCGTTACTTTCTTCGCAACTTCTTTGGTTGTTGTTTTTGATGCAGTTTCCCCTTTGGTGATCTTCTTTTTGACGGGTAGCTTCTTTCCAGCGTTTTTACCTTTACCCTTTTCTCCAACTTTCGCCATCTTCTGTGGGGGCGGGGACTCGGAGTCACTTTTGGATCGTTTTCGGGTTGTAACTTTCTCTGATTCCGGACTTCGAAGTCGGGTGCTTGGACTAGGTGAAGTATCCTCCCGCGACTCCCTCGACTTTCTGCTTTTCTCCGGGACTTTCTTGGAGTTGGAAGCGGAGGATCTGGTTGATCTTTCCCTTTCTCCATCGGAGGATGATACTGATGAAGAGGAGGAAGATGATGAAGATGAGGTAAGCAGTTTCTTGGATGCCACTACTTTCTTTTTCTTTGCTATTACTTTCACCGGAGCTTTTGTAACTTTCCCAGTCCCGACTTTCCCTTTCTTTGTACTTGCCTTGGTCACTTTTCCTTTCTTCTCCGGTTTTGTCTCTGGGACAGGGCTGGTGGATCTCTTCTCTGGAGTTTTCTTACTTCCGGCACCTCCCTTCTGCTGCTGTTTCCCGACGGACTTTTTGGGTCCAGCGGGGGAACTGACATCTTTGCCACCTTTTACCGTTTTACTCGGCGATTTTGTCCCAGAGCTTGTACTGGCTTCGGTGCCCTTCGCCTTCGTTCCTTTCTTGGGGCTGGCAGCAGTGGCGGTGGAAGTGGATCCTTTGCCAGATTTCTTGGGAGATCCTGTAAGTTCCTTTTTGTCAATTTGCCTAGCACCCTGAGAAGTTTTGGACTTCCTTTGGAATAGAGACGTTGAGATCTTGGCTGGAGATTGGGCCGCTTTCTTCACGGGCTTTGCTTTCCCCATGTTGTTGTTGATAAAGTTTCTGTACGGTTTCCGACGGAAATGCAAAGCTTGATGAATTTCATGAAATTAGATTTTCGCCAGGTATGCCTGCCTTATTCGAATAGACATTGTGGAATTGTGGTGGTAGTTTATCTTGGATGATTCCCACCTGCACAACAATCAAAATTTTTCTATTTGTTTAAATAGTCTAAATCTAATAGGGTGTGAGGTGTGTCTAATAGGGTGTGTACTAAAGCTTCTCAGTTTGGTCAAACAGTACTTTTTAATCACTGCTAAACTTGCTATCAGCAGGTAATGCCATTTAGTTATGTAATATACCCAATTATCTTAATTCGAAAGTTCAGGTAAACTGACTGATAGTTTCGGGAAAATAACTCTCTAATTCGAACAGTAAGTTACATATAATATAAACTACTACAAAGTTCGGAAAAGAGTAAAAATTAAATCTGACCTTCGCCAAGTTTACAAAATACACTTATAATAATAAATAATCTCAACTTCATGCAATTCAAAACTTTACTTTCAACCAACCTACAAAAAAACATATAGCACTACCGAACAGATGATTACAAAAACAGTAGTATTTGTCTACCCAAAGTTTAAAAAAGGAAATCAACCCCCACCCCCATTCATATTGGTCAAAGGGAAAAATATAAACCCTTTTAACTTAAATGCTAAGGAGTGAAAAGATAATCAAGCAAATCTGAAATCCAAAATAAAATCCACTGCTTACCGCGCTTTCGAACTCTCCTCCGTCCGTATCCGGCTTGGTCAATCCGTAAACAATCCGAAGTTACTCCTCCAATTTTCAATTGATTCCAATGAATAAATACAAGTTCTTCAAGATAGTTTTCTCCCCTTTTGATGTTTGATCTGCTTCTTTCAAATCAATTAAAATTACGTAATACACTTTTATTTCTTCAAGTAAGTTTTACTGACGACGGTGACTGTCCCTCCAGTCACTACCACTATTGTTACTAAAACTAGCTGTAGCTGTAACTTCACCTCCAAATATAGTCTCTTCTTCTAAAGCACAGTTACTTTTTCTTCTTGTCTTCATTTTCGCACTATTTTTATTTACACTTTTAGTCCACCCGGAAAAACAAAGTATTCTCGATAAACTTTATAGTCACTGATTCGTTCACTCTCTTTTCATTTTTCACTTCGTCTCACAACTCACAAAATAGAGGTTCCGATATCCTTCCTTGAAATCTGGAATCAAAATATTTCCACACTTTACAAAATATAATTTTACTCCCTCCCAAAAAACACCCTAACCCTGAAACTACCCTTACTAAAAAATAAATTTGATTTGCAAAAATACCTAAATTTTCTCTCTGATTTTTTACAAGAAAAATAACTAAAATATCATCATCTTCTCCTTCTTTTCCCCATCTTTCTTTTTTCCCCGATCGTCCTTCTCCTCTTGTCGTGTCCGAGAAGGGAGCAATCTTACAATAAAACTAGCAAGTTTAAACCAAACCATTAACCATGAAGATGTATTTTTTTCAAGAGAGGAGACTCCTCCGACTAAGGAATTATTAACCCCTACACAAAATATACTTACACATCGCTTGTTACGTTTTTACAATAGATAAAAAAAAATGCTGGCTTATCCCTATTTTCCTCTCTTACTCTTCTTATGCTAGTTTTTTTCTTACCTTCTCCTGGCTATAATACATACGCTGCTGCTGCTGCTGTAATGTTGGGGCTAATGCCAGTTTTGTGTTTCCTCCATCGAGAAAAAGACCTTATTCTCATCATCAGCAGCAGCAATATCAAGTTTTTATAGCAAGAAGGAGAAGTAGCAGTGGCTATGTGGCTCCCCGATTATTGCTAAGTTCTAGTCCTAATGCTACTTTACTTTACTTATCCCTTTTCTTTCCCTTCTTGTTATATAACTTAACTTTTCTTCTTTTTAAAATTCTTTGCCTTCGTTTTTTTCCCTGTGCCTTCCTCCTCCTTTTTTTTCTCTCTCTCTCTATTTAGTTTTTACTTGGAGGATCCCTAATCGGAGGAATATCTGTGGTAGAATTTTCATGTTATTTTTTGTTTCGAGATGCCCATCTCCATGTTTTAGCCAGGAGAGAAGCACCATAACCAACAATATATGATATGATGATGATATACGTAACAACACTCACCAGTTTCTTCTTTTTTTTGTACGTACCACGGATGAATGATGTATATATTTTTTCTCTCTCTTGATGATGGTATTATGATGAGGATCATTTCCTTCGCATTTTAATCCCTAAAAAAGTCAGTGTCCAAAAAAATACTGCTTCACTTTTTTCTTATGTTACGTAAGTAAGTATGGATGGATGGATGGATACTTTTTATGTATAAAAATA
>JAQGAI010000538.1:0-19522 GCA_034696905.1 Lepidocyrtus violaceus
ATGAGAAGAGAAGAACTTATCTTGCCACGCCAAGCTAAGATCGACATCGCCCAATATTAGCCAATTTACCAAAAACCATGTCCACCCTTTTCAATGATCAAAGTAAATTGTCCCCACCTTACAACTTACAAGTTACAAGGTAGATTTATCTTCTAACTCAAGCTCAGGCTCTGATGCAGTGGTTTTTCCATTCTTGAAAAGTCCAACCAACCAACCGTTTCATATTACATGGGGAAGACTGAGGGCAATCATATAAGAAGCATGTAAATTATTTGTTTTCGCGAACAAAATCTGCATCCTACTTAACCCTCCAAAAAGAACGGCACAGCTAAAAGTGAAATTCGTCAGTACATGAAGGAAGAAATTATTATAGTAGCATAAAACATCGTTATGAGAATACTTTAGTCAATTTTATCCTCTAGTGAATGGAATCCTCTCCTCCTCCTTTATCCAAAGTGCAAAAATGATCATATTTCATGCTTAGGTACGTCCAGTTTTCTGTTTTGTTTTATTTTTATGAAAACCAGATGAAGAGTGAAAGGAGAGTAACTGAATGAGTAAATAAATACTTCCGCTTTAGAACTAATAATGCATTTATTATTTCGCTCTTTTCAAGAATGTTGAGTAAGTAGAAGTTTTCAAAATTAGTTTATTACAATTAATCATCAGTTTTGTTTACATTAATTATTCATACGCTTGCTTTAGAGAAAGGAGAAAGTCCATTCAGTGCCAGTGAAGAGTTTTCACCGGTTTTCCCTGGGAATACGTACTTACATCAAATCAATTTTTTTCTTCTACGAAAATTTCAAATCATATTACAGAAAAGATTAAGAATTTTTGGCTCTTCTTGATAACCTCCCAAACATAACATTTTTCAAGACAAATAAAATAAATTATGTGAACTTTCTAAAATTAGCATAAAATTAACCAAATAATAATAATACAGATTTAATATATTTATATGTAGTTATTCATATCGTATTTAATTGTAACAATCTTAAAAGTAAAATTACAGGAAGTAGATTGCACTTACCAATTACAATAAAATTTATTTTTAATGACAACGTATTTATGGACTAGAATTTGGACGGTACATCCGACTTACATTACTTACTACAGACTTCATATATAGATCAGTGCCCATGGCCAGGCCAACTAAACTTACATTACGACTTTCCGACATTGTTTTGACTTGACAATGAGAGGAGATTGTGTTGTGAGTTGTGACGGAACTGTAAATTGAAATCTACTCATCACAAAATTAATCATGTTTAAGTGCTCATTCCCACTCAGGCATTCCACTCATAAATTGCTTTAATTATTTTCGTGACAATAGCTTTAATCTCCCCAACATAACAAAGCCTTCCGGATCCGATCAGAAGCAAGGATGTCTACAACACAACTGAGATTTATTTTATGGTACTAAATGAATTAATGACGATGATAAAATTAAGACTAAAAAGTAAAATATCTATATAGCCATTCCGGTAGTGAATATAGTACTTTATGTGCTCATCTTCATGATGATGATGATGATGCACAGGACCAGAACCCATTTTCGGAGCAATTTTCAAAGAACACAGGATGGCGACACGACTCATACCACATGTCTTCATAAATCTTCTCCCCAAGAAGAAACTTTTTTTACGTATTTCTAATTCTAATGCGTTTTCATTTGCATTTGCAAAATTTTAAATGGAAGGAGGAGGGGAACACATCTGCATCTTAATTTCCGCCGAATTGCATTCATTCTCTCGCTGACGGGAATGGAGGATTCTCTCTCAAATTACTTTCATTACAACTGTAATATTATCTGTCTACTATGCCATATGCCTCGATAAGATTAGATTATTCACAAGAAAAAAGAAAAGAAAATAAACAAGAAGAGATTTTTTTGTAAAAAGAATATCATTGACCGAAAAAGTGAATTTTTTTTTGAAAAGGAGACCTCCTCCCTATCAAACTGATAGAAATAGTGTAAACAAGGCAAATCAAAAAAAAATGCTGTATTTACCTAAATGCAAAACTCAACTACTTTTTACTTTCCCTTGCCTTGTCAGATCAGATCGGATCTTCTGCAACAAGCATGAACTAAATAGATCCTGAAAATTCCCTGTCGGATTTTGACATGACATCGTACATCGAACCATCCGCCAATTGATGGCCAGTCATTCAGTCAAAAAACTGCATGTTTATACAGTGAAAAGGAAAATTCCTAACAATAGTCTCATGAAATGAACAACTGCTCGAGAGAAATGAAAGTTATCAAGTAAAATAGAATAGACCAGAACATCTTCTTGAGTACATTTTTTTTTCAAACAAAGAAGAAAAATCCCTGAAAGTATTTTGGCAAAATAACGATGATAGGAGAAGTAGGCAGTTTTGATAGCAGAAGGAATTTTTACATACATTTAAGAAGGAAAAGATGTTCAGTCTGATTTCACAATTAAAATTTATTCGACAAGACCTCCAGTAAAGCTCGACCTCCGGAGAGATTGCACTGGTGTGCGTGCGTTTGGATTTGAAACGAACAGTTTTTTTCTGGTTTCAGTTCTTTTTATTCTTCCAAAGAATGTTTATTACTGATGCTTATCTTATATCTTATGCTTATCGTCTAGCTCATCTATAATAGCTTTTCCGAAAGATAAACCAAACTGTAAGAGAAAATAATGTATGGGAAATATGGCAAAAGTACAAGGCACGAAAGGCCTTGACAGTTGACGACTGATACAAGAAGTGACAATTGTTCCATGTAACATGTTGCTTTAGAGAAAACATACCTATTCGACTAAATGTAGAAGAATATTGATCTTTTTTTTGTTCCCTGGCCTGGTATTCAGTTTTTTGAGATGCACTCATTATCCTTATGCTAATTAATTAGCTTCTGCATATAGAATGAAGGATAGTGAAGAAGAAGAAAAAACACTAAATTTCAACAATTTTGTACTCACGGAAGGATCCACTCAGTCAATTTTTCACCAGTTATATATTTGCATTTTCCCACAGAGAAAAAAAAAGTTTTTGAAGGAGGAAGAATTAAAGATTTGATTTTTTTTTTGAGGAAGTACTTACTATAAAATACCCACACTTTTATACGGAGCCCGTTTCAAAATTGAAATTATTACGTATTAATATTAAACATTAATGCATTAGAGATTCCACTTAATAAAACTTAAAATGTAATAAATTTTTTTTCATACAAATGGTGCCGCTTTGTGTAAATGGGGCCAACAACATAATTACACTCAATCATAAAAAGATGAACATAATTTTTTCCTCGTCTTCATTTCTTTAAGTTGACGCGACACTTGGTTCTATATGTGGAGCACTAGCTACTAAACGCGCGGATGATGACGATGACTGGGGTTCCGTGCTTAGTGGCCTCCTCGCAGCGTTACTCCCAGCTGCTTGTCTCATGGCGGCGTATTGCGCCCGGATGCTGATATTACTTCGAATGGAGGAGGGGTCATAACCCAGCCGTTCCCTTTTGATAGAGGAACGCTTTTCCCTGGCTTCCTGAAGGTTGATGGAAGGTTCTAGCAGGGCCGCCCTTTGGCTCACATCGCCCCGAACCTTATCCCTGTCCGCTTGACGGTCCCGTCGAAGGCACTCGGTGTAGTCGAAGCTCTTGATTTCCGGGGCGTACAGAGGCTCATCCAGCTCTCTGTACAGGGACTGAACACGATTGGCCGTCATGCTGGATGGAGTATAGATTCTGTCGGAGCCATATTGACTCGTTGAGTAGAGGAGGGGTCGGGTATTTCCACTGCCGTAACTACTAGCACCGCCCCGACGTCCCGGTCGGAGGGATTGTAAAACTGGATCGGGTTCGTCATCCAAGGAGGGTGACGTGGGGCGATAGGAGGACCGATCTGGAGGGGGCGCCAGATATCGGGGAGTTAGCGGTTTGGTGTCATAGTCGTATTTACGAAAGAAATCAGTCCCCTTTCCGGATGCCGGACGGGTTGAACTAAGTCTCTGGAGGATGGCATTCGCATCTTTTCTAATTGCCCGGGTGGTCGCCGAAAACGCTTCCATTTCGGGGGAGTCTATCTCATCCAGTACTCGAGAACGGGGGCGGGGTGGTGGGGGAGCGTACTCGTCTAGATCATCATCCATGTCCACTAACGAGTACATGTTCCTTCCACCCGGAACCTGCATGAATCTTTGTCCTTGGGGAGGGCCCATCATTTGCTGTGTTGGGACAAGAGTGTAGCCATAAGGCACCCCTTGCGTGGCCACTGAAAACAAAATTATTCGTAACAACAACTTGCCAAATAAAAAGTGTTTAATTATTTCGGAATGTAAATTAATTACTAATTAACAAAAATAAGTTAAGGTTCAAGGTTTATAGCCCCGCTTAAAAAAAATCCTTCTTACCTTGATACGGCAACATATTTACCGGAGTGATTGGGGAACCAGGTTGAAGTACTGCTGCTGGTCTCTCGAGAGCAAATCCGTGTCTTATGAACCGAGTGTCAGGGACAGAATAAACCCTGTTGTTGTTGAAACTGGGATAGTCCATTTTCTCACTTTATTTTGTCTGTTACTTTTTTTTTAACTGGAGGTGGGATCTTCTCCCTCTGCATATACCACACAGGATTCGTTGAGCCTTTCTTCCTCTAATTTAGCAAACTACATACAGCATGAACAAAGTAGAGACAAACATTTACTGCATTAACAAGACATATCCTCATTAAAATCCTATATATGTTTACTTAACCATGCAGTTTCTTTCTTAACCGTACACCGTTTCTTTTGCAGCAGCAGCGTAGGTATGTATGTATATGGAACACTCACTGGATGTTACACTCCACCCCGGGGTCCCGAAGTCTGAAGCAAGCTCTGTAAATCCGAACAAATAGTAAATATTTAAAAAAAACGCAACCTCAACCTAGGTACATTTATGTATATTGTACTCGTTCCCAATCGTGTTGGAACTTCCTACTTTAATTACTTCTTCTGCTTACGTTCGAGAAACTTGAAACGATAAGGATGAAAATGTCTGGATTGTGTCTTCAAAGGTAAAGGTATAGTGCAAGGATAATAATATGTTTGGAATAAGAGGTAATCCTAATCCCACTCAATGAACTTTTCATGTGTGCCGGATAAGCCAGAGAAGAAAGTGATTTTTTTTTAAGAAAAGGCAGTTAAGCCACAGTAGTTGAGTTCACGAAAAAACCTTCACATACCAACATACATATATGACCATGTCCCATGAGTATACTTTAACAACTTGCCCTTTAGCAGTTTTTCGAACAAAAATCTCTGCAACTATTGTCTGCTCTGTGTGTTATAGTTCATGAGCAAAAATCTACTATGGATTGTGTTGTATTGTATATAGTGGCTTACTTTTAGACCTCCCTCCCTCCTTTTGAAAAAGGTCCCAGCTCACAATTTAAAAATAATAAAAACAACTAGCGGAAAAGGGGAATTGGATTCCAGCAAAGTAGAAAAAAGTGTTGTTTTTTTCTCCTTTCATTACAACAAAAAGGTGTACAGATTCATTGTCTTATTTATCGTTCCTTTTGTTCCCCAATCAATTCAGGTTTGGATTTTGATCTCGGTGTGTAGTAATCATAAAAAAAATGCTAATGGTTTATAACGAGAATATAGGAAGGAAATGAATGCGTTACGTTTTTACTTATCCTTAGTACTCCACTCACTTTACTTTACTCCACAGAGAGACGACAATAGGAAACAGCAAAAAGAGAAGAAGATGATGATGATAAGATGCCAGATGCTAAGTAAGCTTCACTAATGGAATTATTTGAGAGAAACACAACTACTATTTCAAATTCTTCGTTCGTCTTTTTAAGGTAAAATCCGTGACAAAAGAAGCGAAAGCAAAAAAATATTACTACTATCTTGTACTATTTAATATTATGCACCTAGACAAAGCTACTTACTTACTCTTGCAAACGGACAAGGAAATCGGGGGGAAATCTTTTATGCGAAAACCGAATTCACAAAAAAAAATGTGGGATAAGCAAAGGTAAAGCAATAAGTAGATGGATGAAAGAGGAGGAAGCAAAATGGAAAGGGGAGCAATGTGTTCGAAAAAAAATGGATTCTTACAAAAGTGGTATGTTTAGCATTAATGTGTGTGTATAGTCATGTATATCTTTTCCCGTAATCTACTTCCTTCTGATTGAAGTATAAATGAAAACCTTTTCTTTTTTTTTGCTGATGAAGACATGGCGTTGGAAAAAGTCTAAAGAAATACACCAGACCAGAGGGAAAAGTGTGCTTTTCATGCAGTTTCAATTCCATTTGAATAGGGGAAGCCATAAATGAATGTGTTGTGTTGATTATGTCATAGGTTTTTTGAATCTTCTCAGCAGCATAGATACCTAGTTCCATGACGGCTATTCTGTTTCATGGCTCCTCCGTTTACGACTCCCATCGTCATTATCTCCGTGTTTAACGTTACAGTTTACAGGATGTAGGTATATGGTGTAGTCTAAAGGCAGACAAGCCGAGAGAGCAGAGTTGCCTCAGCAGTGGCACTGCTTACTACACTAACTACTATGTACCGGATGTAAATCTTTTCTGTTATGTCTGCGAAAGCGTCAGATTACGGAATATATGGGTGGCTCATATATTTCCCTTATCTTAAGTTGGCTAGTACATGGTGATGGGATGTTTAGACGGGTCTCCGCGTACTCCGATATCCATTTTCCCACTATGTATAACAGTTGGAGAAGTCAAACTCAAAATCTTTATTTTTATTCTTGGCATACTTTCAAATTTACTTTTTATTTTGGGGCAGCCCTTCTTCTTCAGAAATACGAGAACTTTAGATATAGCCATATAGTATAATGAAGAAGACCACTTGTACAATCTATATAGGAAGTAGTATAACTTCAGGTTGTGCTAAAGCATTTAAGAATGAATTCACTGAAAAATGGAATATAAGATTTATCCTATCTGGGAAGGGAAAATATTGAATTGGACCGTTCGTCCACATCTAAAATCCACTGGTATGAACCGCTTCCCAAACGAAAATATTTCATTGTGCTACATAACTCCCCTGATGGATCGGATTCCACGGGGCTAGCACTTCAATTTTTCATGAATAGTTTGGTATTTTCCTTTCCCAAAAAATATAAATCTTTTTGAATATGATGTCGTGTGATGTGATTTTAGCGAGGAGAGTCAAGTCAAGTCTCAAAGATAAAAAACTCACCATTTTTTTTTCAACAACGAAGTTAATAAACTGAGCAGTATTCGTTGTTTGGAAAGGGTACACGGATCCCATAATCATTTCACTCAACTCTTAAAGATTTGTAAAAGAAAAAAAACGAGAGAATGAAATATCAGCTCAAGATTACATACACAACTCCCCAATTTTTTTAGTAAGCATACATACGACAATATGTATTGTATTATTTCTATTCTAAATGGTTCTCTTGAACCGATCCATCGACAAAATCTTATGCTGTTCCAATAACAAATCCTTTAAAGTAAGTGGAAGCACTGCACTGCGCTGGTGCTAAATAACAAGCCTCCGACATGGTTGCGCTTCGCTTCCTTGAAGTTGTTGTGGTAGACACACAATACAACAGGCAAAAAAAAACGAACACCGACAATGTTCCCAAAATGACACTGACTCAGTCAGTGTTTTGTTTGAAAGGTTCCATCCACCTCCTTGTTCCGGTCGGATCGGCATAATCATATCATGTTGATCTCATCGATCCCATCTCATCTCATGTTCACATCTTGAATTATCATCATATCATCGTGATTTCAATAGAAAATAATTGTAGAAAATATTATTATAAATAGGTAGGGGGAGAAAGGAAAAGGATTAACTTTCTGTCTTCCAGAAGTAGTTTATGTTTTTGCAGATCTCGGATAAGTATTGAACGTTTCTACTTTCCATTTCCTTTGAGAATTCTTTTATTCCTCCTTCCCCGATGATGTAATGGCTTGTAGTTTTTTATATTCTATTGAAATTAGTTTCTTCTTTAAAAAAAAATCAATCTGAATGAGATCCTGACAAAAGACTAGATGATCATGATCAGACTCACTACTACTTCTCAGAGTTACAAGGAAAGTTTCGTGTTACGTTAATGATCACGATGACATTACATGTTTTGTTTTCCTTTTTTGCTCCTTCCCTACTACATCCGCTTCCTTTTTTTCCTTCATTAACCAGACTAGGTTTTAACTACACAACAGCCAATGCACAAAATGAATTTCATATAATAAAAAATAAACTCTCTTGGAAAATAAATACAAGATTTTTTGCCTTCCCATGACTTTGAGACTTCCCTTTACAATTTTTTTGTTATTGCACGCAATGAATTTTCATGCAGTTTCTCTTTCCCCTTTTCCACTACTCCTTGATGAACATCATAAATCTTCTTGAAGTCTGGCATCACTGGAATTGCAATTGTTCTCTTTTTCTGCTCATATAGTTAAGCTATGATTTGTCAGGAGAGTGCTGGGTTCGGATTGGACCAGCAGGAAAAAGGCTTTTGAAACTTTGAGAGACTGAATAATGGAAGCCGAAAGTGTGCAAAATTAGTTTCTTGTACAGGATCGCTCTTTATTTCTCCCTTCCACTATCTTTTTTTTTCAGCGCAGACGGTTTTCTCATTTTCTTTAGTATTGCGTAACAAAAAGTGTTTTGTGTCTTGTATGCAAAGGGATTTTTTTTCTTCAGAAGTTAGAAGCTGGATTTGCTTTTAATTTTATCTCTCTTTATTTTCATTAGTCAATCTTATGGGGATGGATGTTACATGGATTCATTCACGTGTGAGAGGGCCTTGTATGGAAATACAGATGCGGATGTAATTGTAATGTAATGTGGACTCTTTTTTCTCCTCTCAAGTAGTTTACATTGGCGGCGGAGGGGTGATGATGACGATGATGATGATGCTTGGCAGAATGTATAATTAGTTCAATGAATCCAAGAGAAGACAATGCTACTTGGAAATGGATATACGTATATCAGCTTGGCTTGATGGCTTAATATGTCATACACAATTGTAGCCAGCAGCGTAGTGTAATACACACTGTTTCTGTTAATTGGTGTTATCTAACTTGTAATTAGACATTTAAAGCAGTTTGCATATTTAATCAGAAAAATGAGAGCGGAATCGGACTAGCCTTCTTTCTACAATTCTATCTAAGGCGGAAGTGAAGTGGTGTGGATGTAATGTCAAACATGCCTATACAAACGTTCAATGGGTCCGCCCGCAATATGTGTGACATCAGTTGATGGAGAAGGCATATGTGGGTAAATGAAATGAGTGGTGAAGAAAAAAACTGCTAGATCAACAAAAAGCTAAATTTTTTAAGACGAATGTTTTTAGTACACTCATCGTCAGTATGGTGGGTGATGGTGAAAGCGTATTACATCATCGTGGACATATGTATCGCACTCTGTTTTATTATTCCACTCGCCTTGTCTTGAATCCTCGGGAGATAGAGGTCAACACAGCAAATTACATGGCTGCTGTGCCTAATTGAAAAATAAAAAAATTCGAAATTCTTGAACCTGAACGATAAGTATTTTGTTTCTGGTAAAAAGAACCGTGCTCCAAGCCAACTTACTTACATTTATCATCTTACATTAGCCATGCTTGCATTTTTTCATACTTTTTTTTACATTTTATCGGACAATTCGTTTTTCTCTCTCTTTAGAACAGATCATTCATCAAAGTCGGAGTTTATAATAGGGCATTTTGTAAATGAAAGCGTAAAAATCTGCAAACATCCATCCATTTGTTTGCAGCGGCAGCGGTGCGTAGCGTGGAAATATGTTCCGGCACATGCAAACATCCATGTTTTGAAAGTTTTCTGTTTTTTTTTTGCTTTATGAGCAAAAACTGTATGTTTCTCGTCTGGCATTTCCAAAACATTGAAAGAGAGAGAAAAAAACTTCTTTAGAAACATCGGAAAGTCATTGAAATGCTGACTAAGCAATTTTTTTTAGCAAACCTCATCCAAAGCAAAAACGAATATCGGTCAAATCTGTAAAAGGAATTTTTTAATGGTAATCATAAATAAAAAGGCATTCATTTTATTATCTTAAGTTTTCTCATAAAAACTTCCTTTATTTCTTTCAGCTGAAATAAGTTCCCCTCTCTCTGAATAGAATTTTAATTTTTGAACCCAACCAATATTTAATGTCTATTGAAAACTAAATCGGGCTGTGCTTGACAAATAGACTTTGCTCTTGCTCGTCTTTGGGCTGGCCATGAAAATGATGTCAAGATGACGAGAAAATGTCAAAAAGCCCATATACAAAAAACTTTCCACCGTGACAGTGACAATAACTTGAAGGTCTCTCCGCTGACGAGTCAATTCGAATCTCAATATGCTGATTTACCTAACCTTTTTAGCCATAGATGAAAATACCGATTTGGATTTGAATGAGAAAGTTTCAATATAGCAGGTATTTCCTTCTTGAAACGATAAAAATCGCAAAATGTACTAATTTCGGATTACAACAAACTGCTCCGCTTTTTTCCTCCGTGACGATTTCCCCCGATTTAAGTATGCCCAATCCCATTTTCAGCTCAAAATTAACAGAGACAAATGCATATGGAAGCCTTCCCTCATGATATATTTATCTAGCGAAGCGAATTTGATTGATCTTGTGTGACAAAGGTTTTTTGGCAGGCGGGCGCTTTATTTGCGGTTTAGAAAAACAAAGTGATTTCCATTGACGCAAAGAGACGATTACGTTACGGAGAAGGAGCGTTATTCGTGTAACCAATTTTTTTTCTTCCTAAACTACATCAGTTCATTACGGGGAAATGCATGGCTTTCCGAACATCATCGTATCGTCTTCTCCTGTGTAAATACCTGAGTTTGAGTACAAAAATCTGAGAGTTTTGCTGGCAACCAACTACATACAAGCTTATCATCATCAGAACACCGCAAAATTCATAGAAAAACTCATAATGAGAATTCTCTAAGGACAAAGAGCAAACGAACGGAACAAAAAAAATCGAACCGAGTTTTAAAAAAAACTGTATGACTTGGTTTGGTTTGCTTTGGTTGATAGATATCGATGATGCTGTTGTGCATCCTGTTGAAAATTTTTCGAAATTAATTCAACCCAAAAGATGAATACAGAGAAAAGTTACTCTTGCGTACATAAAATACTGATTCCAGTAATGCTACTTTCAAGAAAATTTTTTTTTTCATGCAATTAGTCCTTTTTATTTTTTTGGGGTGTGCCAAAATCCAAAAAATTCTTCAGATTCATAATAATATTCATTCTTGATCACCACGTCTAGGCAAATAACGTCAATGCCTCACTCAAAACTATATATTTTTGCATTTGTGTGTAAAACAGTCATCTAATTTTTATTTTCGCTAAAAAACTGCATATGTAAGGTAGATAAATATAAGTTGTGTATAAATAGATAAAAATCAAACAAAAAATTCACTAATCTGATATTTTACAAACTAACGTCATATTTTTATGCTTGTATGTATAAACGTTAAACAAAAGACACTTGCACCACCAGGACCAGACTCTTTTGCGGTAGACATCCATTTTCACTTTCACGATATTTAAACAATTCCTCTCTCCAAAGCGCATTGGGGGGAAGATCAAATTACAAACAATGGTCCTCAGATTTTCAAACTCCTCCTAATATTTTCTCCAAGCATGAATTCGTTACGCCATTACTAAAAAGGATTTGAGTATTTTAATTACACTTTTTGCTCCAAACAGGAATTCATCGTCTTTTCTCTTACTTACTTATAAAATATAGTGGTAAAGTAATATTATGGAAGTTTAAGATTTAAAAACAATCAAGCTCCGAAACAGTAATAAAAAATCTTTTATGTCCCAATTAAAAAATAGCTGAGAACCGACAGCATGTTCAATCGAAATTACCACAGTCATAGTCAACCAACGGATCCGGCTACTAAAAAGTATATATCTAATATAGGTTTATCTACATAATACAGTCTATTTACAATACAAGGCATGTGTGTGTGTGGTTGGTTGGTTAGGTATTATCGGGGGGAATGTGGAGTGACGAATTGTAAAATTACACGGTAAAATAATGACAACTGCTAATTACCCATGGCCCATCTGCCATACCATAAAAAAATAGCTCCAAAAGGTTTCACCAAGAAATAAGCTCTCAAACTTAATAATTTACAAGTTAGTTTTCCATAGATGTCACCTCTACAATCGAAGGATTAACATATTAATTGTATGATCATAAATATAGTAAAAGGGTTATATAATAGTCAGTGAGGAAGCGGGTCACCGAGACAAACTTGAACTTGCCTCACCGCAGCTTGGAGGTCATTCTTTCGATATTGAAATGAAAGCATTATTGTTAGAAAATTTATGTATGTACAACGAAAGGGAAAATTCAAGTGTGTTTTTGTTAAATAAATTGGAATTGTTATTTAAATAGGGGTATGAGTTACTGCAGCCCAACCTCGGAGTAAGGGACTTCTGGAAACCCGTTTCCCGATTGTCTCGACGTGGAAACCGATTTTGAGGAGTTCGTCATGATTGCAAATCTTTCGGCCGTCGAAAAGGAATGCTGGCTTGAGCATGGCCGTGTAAATCCTCTTGTAATCCAGTTTCTTTAAAAATCAAAAATTGCGATATCGTTCATAACATTCATGTCATTATCAATATACCAGGTGGCCTTGCATGTTGTCTCATTTTTGTTTACCTCGAATTCGTCCCATTCAGTGCATATCACAATAGCATGAGCATCACTTGCTGCGTCATAAGGATCACTGTGAATTTTGACTAGGTCACGTACCCTATCCGGGTCGTCAGTAACGAATGGGGAAGTTAAATCCATCATAATTTGCTTGGCTTCCACCTAAAAAAAGTAATTTAGATAAAATAAATTAGTTCATTAGAAACCAAATTGAAGTCTTGAATTGAATAGGATGGATTTGATTTACAAAATTGAAGTCATTTTAATTTTTCTCCTTACCTTGGGATCGTAAATATGAAGATTTGCACCTTCTTCCAACAAATACTTGCACACATAAATTGCTGGCGATTCCCGAGTATCCCCAGTGTTTTTCTTAAAGGCAAATCCGAATATCGCCAGATGCTTGTCAGTAATCGTGTTGAACAAACGCTCAACGATCCTTGCGGCGAATCGGGACTTTTGATACTCGTTCATGTCAATGACCTGTAAGAAGGAATGTATGTAATAGTCATAGTCATATTAAATGTAATTACACTTTTATGATAACCAATTAGGAAAAAAATCTTTAATCATTACGAGGAAGAAGAAGGAAAACGAACCTTTTGCCAATAACTAGCAACCTCAGGTAAATTCAGACAATGAGCAATGTAGACCAAGTTTAGCAAGTCCTTTTGGAAGCAGCTGCCACCGAATCCGACAGAAGCCTGGAGGAACTTTGAACCAATCCTGGAGTCCATTCCGATGGCTTGGGCCACTTCAGTTACATCAGCACCAGTGGCTTCGCAAAGGGCGGAGATTGCGTTGATGCTTGAAATCCTCTGCGCCAGGAAGGCATTCGCAGCCTAATAATCACAAGAAATGATAACTGCATAAACTGCTTATTTAAATGTGAGTGTAATACACATGGACTGATTGATTACTCACAAGTTTTGAAAGTTCGGAAGACCACGTATTCGTCGTGATAATTTTTTCCCGGGATATCCAATGAGAATACACGGAGCAAAGTGCTTCAACGGCCTCCTTGCCCTCCGGGGATGATTCACCTCCAATTAGAACCCGATCCGGATTGAGTAAATCTTTTATGGCAGTGCCTTCCGCTAAAAACTCCGGGTTTGAGAGCACCTTTAAAAAAATCACATGATCATGTCATTAATCACTGCCAGGATATTTTACACCGGGGCATTGTGACCAAAAGCTGTCCGTCCATCTCACCTGAAAATCCACACCAGGTCGAGTATTTGCTTTGAGAATGTGCATAATTGAATCTGCAGCGTGTACAGGAACGGTACTTTTCTCGACGACGATTTTCTTCCCCGAAGACAAAGATGCTATTTTTCTGGCGCATGCTTCAACAAACTTCAGATCAGCAGCTCGGCCCTAAATTAGCAGAGATTCAATAAAAAAAAAACTTCGCAATTAGCTGCTGCATGTAAGCTTTTGTATTTCGAAAAATGATGTAACATTTTTTGTATGTGAGCATAACGAACCTTCCCCAAACCAAAGGTCTTGGTCGGGGTGTTCACAGAGATGAAGATCAGATCTGCTTCCTGAATTGCGGGGTCCATGTCCGTCGTGAAAAACAAGTTTCTTCCTCGACATTCCTTCACAACATCATCAAGCCCGGGCTGTAAATTAAAAAGGTAAACTTTGCACAATGTTTTTTTCCATCATCCCTTTTGAAGGCTTTGCTTTGTTGAAAATTGGCTAGAGCTGTTGTAGATTTTTGGTTTTTTACCTCATAAATTGGGAGCTTTGGCGAATTCCATTGTTGAACACGCTCCTCATTCCTGTCGCAAACAGTTACCTTGATATCGGGACACTTGTACGCGATGACACTGCAAGTGGGCCCTCCAACGTAGCCAGCCCCAATACAGCAGATTTTCTTTATAACCATTTTTGCGTTGCCTTGAATGAAATTCCGCCTATAAATAAGATTTCCACAGGAAAAATACTTAACGATAACAAATAATATTACGACAATGTTTTATCCGTTTGAAGCTCTAAATTGTGTAGTTACTTACTACGCAGTAGGGGATACTTCCAGGAATACCGTTTCAAGGAGTTTAAGAGTTTTTTCAGTAGTAGGTACTGTTATGTCCTTCTGTAACTCTGCTCATGACATACGCTCACTTCAACTTCACAAACAACACTGCCAGGGACAATCAGGGTTGCGTTCGGTTTCTTCGCTGTCTAACTAACAATGTGTGATGATGGCGATGGCAACTATGTGGTTAAAGCTGCAGTTGCAGTTGGATTCTGTCTGTCTCTGCAATAATAAGTAAATCAAATCTTTGTTACATCTCTCAAACGGATTGTGAGTTGAAGGAGAACAATTGAGCAAACAGAGTATGAAAGCACCACAATGCATCATACAAATTCCGATTTTTATGACCATTCATCAAAGGTATGTTGTGTATGCGGCGGAGTTTTAATAACAGTAATAAAGGTCTGATGATAGATATGATGATTCAACCAGGCAAGTTTTCGGGCAATAATGCAATCAAAAAAATCGTTCTGCTTGTATGGTTGGTGTTAATACAAGCCGAACCTGACTACAGTTGAAAATTTAAATACATATTGTTGAAAGGCAAACGAGCAACTTTATACAAGTGGGATTTCATAATCAAGCTTCAATTCTCAAAAATGGTCCTTAATACAGCCAAGTCTGTACTTCGTCTGTATAAAGGCTTGTTTGTTAAGTTAATCCTATTGACGAACAAGAAGTCCCATTGTTTCCTCTTCCAGTTACACATTCCTATTTTTAAAATAATTTTTAAATATACATATCAGCAGGAAACACTTTTCCCTACATAACCGATAGCTAGGTATGATATGGTATTGGTACTTAAAACTAAGCTAACATATAACTCGTATGGATTTGTAATATCTGAGCTCCCGTTTAGGGTCTATAACTTCATGAATAGATTAGGATGAGTAAAGTAGTTAACTTTATAATAATGTCTTGGCAGACAGACGGAAGCAGTTTTAACCATTCACAGAACTTTCCAGTAAAGAATCTCAAACTGCAATTACGTAGCTTGAAAAAAAATTGACTTACACGTGTGTCAGTAATTTTACAACTTTGCCAATAAAACTGCTAACTGCAGAAATTAGCTGCACAATTTCATGGGGTTTTTTCCTTAGCTCGGCAAAAAAATTGCTTTAAAATTATTTTAACATCCCTCGTTATTAACGAATAACGCAGAAAGACTGTACTGAAAAGCTGAGCAAAAAAAAAAATGACTGGAATGTAAAACTAATCCAACCATGTTAACTGAACTGGACTACGATATGTTTGGGATTATGGGGAGATAAGACTTCCGCCAAAAACTGAGAACTGACACTTGTATACTTGCGTCATGTTTCATGAAGCCTGGATGTATTTTAGTCATTTATCATTTTGATAACGCCGACAGCACAGATTTTATTGGGGAACTGGGTATGTAAATTGTAAACTATTGACACAAGCTGATTAGTGTGGAAATGATGGTTTGCGTGTGAAGTAAAATAATCGGTTTATATGAATTATCGTAACAATGAAATATGACAGTGTCTAATATAACTTACGCAAGTTGAATACAAATCGTTTTTCTGCTTATGGGGATTTCATGGCATGAAGAAATCCCCCGAATTAAGTACGTGCAAAATAAGAATTATTACGTTAGCTAATCTGACATTTTCACGGATGCACCTTTGTTAAATGGTATTAATGAGTAGATTTTTAAATTTCTCACATTTGCAGTTGACGTATCTTTTGCATATTTATTTTATGGAAAGAATCTTTCTCTGGTTGGCAGAAGCAGCTGCAACTGTATTTTCGCTATTCCAGTTGCCGCAATCCGTTGTGGGACGAAAGCTTCCGATTAAAAACGGGAATATGAGTAAGTAGTAGACTAACAAAGCAAAGGGAAACCGCGACGAATAAAGAATGCATGCAACTTGCTCAAATGGTTAACCTCCCACCCCACCACATCTACACATGCCATATAATTGATTTGCGGTGGTATGCAAAAATGTTTAGAAAAATCAGGATTGTTTAAAATGAGTGTCCTGACTTTAATGATTTTCACACGAGAGAAAATAATTTAATTGTAATATTTCAAATTGTCCATGTATGTTTCAGCCACTTAGGTGAATTGAATTCTGTGCTAATTTTGAAAATATTCATATCATTTTGCAGGTTTCATTGTTAGGTGGGAATTATTACATGAAGTTACTATAAAGCAGTTGGGAAACTTTGCCTACCAAGCTCTTCATGTTCATAACATACTATTTGTATTATGCAATGGAATACCAGTTTTTTGCCATTGCGATTCTTAATTTTTTTCTTCATAGAATGAAGGAAGAAACGACTTTATGTTTGCTACTCAAAGTGAACATTTAATTAAACAATAATTGTCACACTTACATATAAGTGGTAGCAAACCGGTAAGAAGATTTTCGCAAGTTGGGAGAAGCACTGTTTATTTCTTTCAAACAATATTCAAACATTTTTGAACTCATAAATATTTTTTAAAGGCTCAGAAAATGAATCACTGCTTATCATTTTTTACAGTTTATTCCTAGAAAGTGTATGAAAACCTGAACCGAAATCTTTTCTCGCAATACATTCGGCTCTAGTCCGACCGCAAAGCCATATATACGTATGATGATAAGAGTTCAAAGCGGATATTATAATTACCTAAGCACACCCAATCCTTGTGTCAATAGATCTCGCCTTGTCTTCTTGAAACATGCCACGTAAAACCCTTCTCGGCTCTAACAAGCAAAAGCTCACAATCATTTCAATCTTCATCGCACTTCATTAGACAAGTCAATGATCGCGATAGGTTTCATTCATTGTCATTGCTAGTGGGTTTGGGCGTGCTTGATTGACTCTATCATCTTGAACTTCTTGGGCTGTATGTTGGCAGTAATGCAGCTATTATGCAATAGATATGTTCATGTGTATGTGTATTGTATATTCAAGGAAATTGAAGAAATTACATTTGCTCATTTAAAGAAGAGCAAGAAGCTATCATAGGCCGGCTCTTATAAAAAATTCATTCATCGATCATAAACATCGAAACTAATGCATGCAATGTTGATTGAATATCGAATGTTTCATTATTTGCTATGATTGATGGTAAAGAAACGAATAGATTGAAAAAGTTGGCAAATGTAATTTCAACGTACTATACACAAAGATCAAAATACTATCTACTGGGAATTTTTCGCACTAACCCGTATCACCATCAAAGTATTGTTTTGCATCCATGTTATATTTTATGGTTTGCTAAATGGATGGCTCTGTGAATCCTTCTTAATGAATTATATTATTCGTTTCGGTGATTCTATTTTTCTATGTATTTTGTTCCTGTGTGTTCAGATTGCAATTTTGCGATGAGAATACCCGCTCTCAAGTCCTAATTTCAGTCTTATCTCATCTCTTTCTTTTATCATTGAATGGGTTAATCATGAAACGACATTTATTTAATAAATAAATTAGCAAAGACAAGTTAGGAAAAGTTATTAAGGCCACTTCTTCAATGATAGATAGATCATTCTAACAAACTTGAACTTGAAATGAAGTACAGTCATATTAGTATTGAAAACTTATTTACCTTCCAGTTGAACTTTTTTGCGATAAAATATGCCAAATCGGCTGTTCATTAAAAGACAAAGGTTAACAGCTATTGTTTGCGTCAGATAACAGAATTGATAATTACCTACCTACCTATCCTAATTTAGAATTCCAGTTAGTAATGCAGCGTAGACTCTGAAGTCTGAATATGTTTGCACATAACATGTTAGTGACCCACCGCATCCAGTTATGAACAAGAAATGCATACATCCCTCATTTCAGAATGCTAGGTCAGCAAACACTTGTTAAATTTAACAGCGAATGCAGATATGCACACGTTTAAATGGCTTCAATTTTAAAGTATTAGTCTATTATTTTTCCACTTTTGATAAGAAGTGCTCATTCGGATTCTTTAAATTTGCACTAACCATAATAGAGGACACCCAATTTACTATCGCATATATGCAATATACTGTGAATGAAATGTATTGCACAATTAAAGGATGATGACGTGTGACTTACTGCGATGATGATGATGATGATTAGAAAAAATATGCTGACATTCATGATCTTCAAGGTCATTAGTCAGCATCCTTATATTGTCCCTGTTATGTGTGACATCAATACAAAACGTTGCCTGTACATTTGAAATTATTACTATTATTATTTTAACTTGTGGAGCCAATTCCACATAAATGGTTCGTATTAGAAACATTTATGGATAGACTGGCGCTACCAAATCAACTCGCAAAAGTGCAGATGACATTGAGAATTTTCTTGGAATGCGATTTGATAAAAATCGACAGGAAGTCCGGAGAAATCGAAAGGATGAGCGAGCAATGACATTTTCATGGCCTAGTTTAATATATTCAATAGAGAAATTATTAGCACTACTATCATAAATGTAATCCATACGTTTTATGTTGCAATTGCATGAAAATGAACATGTGAAATACAGATCATGCATTTTTATTTTTTATATGCAAATTCAAATCCATTTTTATTTCAGTTCCATTAACATGATCCGCTCAAATTAGTTTGATTCAGCTCTGGCGGGGATCCTAAATCATTCCAGACCATAGAGGTAGAATAATATTAATATCATGAAATAAAATATAATAAATTACTTATTATATTCCAATTACTTAATACCTCTATGTTCCAGACAATTCAATGAAATATGGGATGGAGAAAATAAAATATTTTTTTATCGAAGAAATTGAAAACAAATCGGATTCAGATTCAGTCAGGTTCAAAAAATGAAATGTTTTCAAATGACTGGATCGCATCACGCATC
>JAQGAI010000539.1:0-19515 GCA_034696905.1 Lepidocyrtus violaceus
AATGAACTCTCGTTAGCAACTTGGAGTCCATTTTTAAAAGCACTTTTAGAAGAAAATTTAATTTCTTTGTTATATTTTTAATCTCTATCGCAACACACGTAGCGTTCCTGTCCGCGGTGAACGGATTTTTTAAGTGCATTTGAAATTCAAAGCATCCAAGAACAGCTCCAGTTTCTTGATAGAAGCTTTAAAATTTAAATGTTCGCGGGAGCTGATTTTATTTATGGTAGTTATTGATATCTATACTCAGGTATAGATACCTAAAACATAGCCTTAATTTTTTTCTGATTTTATTTGACAACGGTGCATCGACATCAATTATTACAGTTTATTTAGCTAATTTCAATGGCAATTAGTAAGTAAACCTGAATACATATAACAATAACAGAACATTTTAAATTCATCTATAACATGATTTCAACTAACATCACAGATTTTTTTTGCACAAGTTAATTCATACTGATACTATCGTAATCATTTTGTAATTGTAACATAACGTAGTATAAAACGCAGAAAACAAACCCACTACTCCCAACCGCCTCCTACGACAGGAAGAAGAAATTCTTCTTTTGTGTTCTGTTGACTTTCTTCATCCAAGACTGAACTATCTGTCTTCATTTCGACAACTATATTACCAGACTCCGGATTACCGGGTGGTGATTTGATTTTATCAGAAAATGCGTTTAGCTCATGGTCAGTTTTATTACCACCCTTCTTACTATTAACAGTAGTTACACTTTCTCGTAATTCAGCTAAAGACGCATCCAGTTCCTCGATTTTGACATCTACCCATTTCTTCTCCTGTAAATTTAGTTACCGAATTAGAGTCAGTGAATTTCAATTACAATTCAATTATTTCAATTTTTTGACTCACAGAAGCATGCACCAATTAAATAATACCGCATGCATTCACCATTACCAATAAAGTAAAGCATCAATAATAGACATAACAAGGCGAAAGTAAACTTAAGACAAAACGTGTAACCTTTGACTTATTGGGCCTTGACTTCTGGTGAGACTTGAAACCTGTTTTCCCTAGTATACTTTGCGGGTCTTTAGCAGACTTTCTCCCACTGGATTTTCCCATACTGATGCAAACTAGTTCTAAAAAATAAATTACGAATTATAAAAATGTAAATGTCAAAGGACAGTACAAAACATGTGAATACAATTCGATGCCTACCTAAACTAAAATTATTAATCACTGCACTGCAAATCTAGATATTATTACTTCATGGCTTGATATGTACGGTAAACCATATTCGATTTTTATGATCTAACACGGTTGACTTTGTCTAAATAATGTTTAAAAATTAGGAGATACATCAATACGAAAATTAATTATTTAACACAAAATACCAAAGGTAATACGCATCTTACTTTACAATACAATATACAGTTACATTCAATTTAGTCAAGTTCTTCAGCTCCGTCAATTTCACAGAATTTGCGCTTTGAAGATTTTGCATTGTTACTACCCACAAGAACCTCTTCTGGCAGGGAGAATGAAACTCTCATCATTTCCTTATTGGGAGCAACATTCCTAACAAATGCAACATCAAGAATATGTTCACTTGGCAAGTCATATCCTATACTATCCTTAACAAGTTTTACAGCTTTTTCTTTGAAACCCTCTACATCCTTTATAAAACAATAGACATGAACTATGAAGCTATTATTTTTCACAATTTTGTCATCTTTGCAATTAGCCAGAATTCCCCAAAATGCATCTAAAAATTCAACCGCAAGTGCCGGAAGATTCATAGCAAAATGGAAGCGTCTATGGCTGGTTGTACTGTTGCTGCTGAGTTGCTTTTTCAGATCTGACGATGCAGCTTCCTGGATGAAAGCCCTTCCATCAAGGTTGAAACACTTGACGAATTCGCCAACTTTGTTTTTCTTCACATTGTGCTCCAGCCATTTGAAAGAATCGGGATTCAGATCATTTGCAAGTACATTGATTTTCTTTTTTGCTGCGGGTATCGTGAAGGGGCCAACGCCCGCGAATACATCATACAGGATTTCTCCGGGCTGAAGTAGCTTCACCAATCGGTCGTGTTCTGAACTCAGGCGCGGATTCCAATAGACTGTTGCAAAGTCGAACTCGAACTCACATCGGTTCTCCTTGACTGTCACCACAGTATTGGGATCACCGGCCAGCAACTCCATTTGAAAGTTCCTGTACTTGCTTTCAATTATATTGATTTTGTTGACGACAGTTTTTGCATTTGATATTTTATCAAGAAATACTTGACCAATCAGACTTTTGTAAGGCAACGTGTGATCCCTCAGATTCACGTGGACTATAGGACCAACTTGGGAGAATCCTGATACTTTATCGTCGTCGTCGGGAAGGACTGAATCGATGATCTGATTTAATGTCCAGTTTTCATACTTGAATTTCACTGTTTCGTAGCCCACTGATGATACTATTGCTGGATCCGGTTGGATTTCATGTTGAACGAAGTGAGTTAAATCTTGTCCCTTCATCAGCTCCGGATTGATGAATATCTTCTTCAGTTTTCTCCCAGCAGCTTCTCCCGTATTTTCTGAACCAGCTTCATCTGAAGACCCAGAAGAACCGGTGTTGGCATTTGCGATTGCAGTTCCTGCTTCAGTTACCGGCTTCATACCCCGAATCTTCAATATGAACGTTTTGAACTTCTGCAGGGTCTGAGGATTTATACTGTCTTCGAAGACGTATACCGTTGGAATCTTGATATCCTTGTCGAAAGCTTCCCTATCCAAATCCAGCATTCCCTTTCTTATCGGAGGTGATATGATTCCGGTTGGTCTTCTGGCCCGCGAGGGACTTGGCGCTTTGGGGATTGGAGATGAGGACGACATTTCTTCCTTCACAATTTGCGGAGTGTTGTCAGGCTGTGGACGCACTTGATTCAAAGCAATCTAACATTAGAAAACTCTAAATTATAAGTATAACGCTGTATTAATGCTTACAGCTAAGAACATTACTAATTTCTAGAAAATCCCGCTTGAATACATTAATAGTACTCAGCATTTTGATTTCGGTTCATGTACATTAATCAAATCGTAAAATTATAAAAATTATAACTTGTTTTAAAACCTCTATTTTCGCAGAACCTTTGTTTTTTCTACATGTATTATTCTGATTATTGATTATCAATTATTATTATTATTACTGGATTACTGATCAATTAACTTTCTTATTTTTAAACTAAATAATACAAAAACAGTTTTTGTTCCTTTATTCACCACCACCACCATCCAACCCGCATGGCATGCATTCTTGACTAATCATGAGTAGTTTTATAACATTTGAATTAATTCTGAAATATTTTTTTACCTGGAAATATCTTGAATTCACCGACAAACTTTTATACTGAAATTGGGACGATAGTTCAATTACAGAGACGGAGCAGTCAACCACTTTCCTGGAGAATGATGATATGCCTCGTTCAAAAACAAAAGTTCCACTAGACTTCACTGCGACAATTCCAATTAGCCCACGTGTAAATGCCATAAAAGCTAAATGCACTTTCGTGCTCCCTCAATAGAAAATGATAACACAACAACGTGTCCTGCCTGTCAACCCCTTCCCTCAACCCCAATTTACTTCTTCTTTATAGTGTACCTTTACAAACGTTAAATTTTGGAGACAACAGTTAACTGTTTTATTATGAATTCGAATTGAGTGGAAGTAGTAAAATCTTGATGATGGAACAATAAACAATGCATGTCGTGTTATGCATCTCCAGTAAAATCAGATGGGAAGTCACGATGATGTTGATCTGCCGCTGGAATAGCTCACATCTCCATCCTTTCTCGATGGCTCGATGAGGCCACATTCAACGTGCATGCACAGTAGTATAGCTATGGCTTATTCAATTCATTTGTCATTGTTCATCTTCCGGTTAGTTCCATAGTTGCATCTCACACAAGCTAATTGCAACGTTACGCAATGGGTGATCAGATGCGGATGGAAGTGGAAAGTTGCATTTAATGAGCAATACTTAGAACATGCATCAAAATCAAAAATGACAATAATTGTGTCCCTCATTCGCTAATCGGGAGAGAGTCTATTGGGATTGGGAATGAAATGCTGATGATAACAGACTAAACTGCATTGTTTTTAAAATAAGGTTTGTGTAATGTACATTAAAAAGCGTGTTACTTACCTTTACCTTCCAAATTGCAGTAAAATTCTTTAGGTAGTAAGTATTAGGTAAGTAGTAAATAAATTAGCAAATGCCTTTTTTCTTTGGATTCTTTAAATTTGGGCTCACTTCACTCGTTAGTTTCGTTAGTCTTTTCACAGCATATTTTATATCGAGTACACTCACAAAAAATGTAGTTCAAGGCAATGCACAAACATGTGATGTGATTAATTAATTTAGCAAAGAAACGTCACTAATTGTGAAATGGGATGTGTGGGTCGGGTCATATGTAGGTATGATGCCTTATCAACTCAAGTTATCATTCATTATCAGTTAAATTGATATGAAATTGTGACGGGACTATTAATAAAATAAATTCTGCACATTTTAAATATGCACATAATACCCAGAGACACGATTCTATCTAGAGACAGTAGGCAGACACTTTATAGCTAAACAGGTGTCGCTGTACTCACTTCTATTAATTACATGTACGTAATTAGTAATTACTAGTGATCAATTCTTAAACTCTGGATTGGATTTATCTGCGGGTAGAATATTCTGGAAAAGGACATCTGTGAATTTTCATGAGAAAGAAAATAGTCACTTGTGTCTGGTTATGGTTGGTAATCAAATCAGGTAAATTTTCTAGTTTCTAATAGGACAGGTTATTTGTTGTGACTATATGCAAGTCTATTTGTATAAGATTTCGTTGGGTTTCAACTTTGCAATTCGAGTTGAGAACAAAAATTCATTTTTTTTCTTTTTCTCTGTGTAATGGATTGGTTGGAAAGTGGAATTGTCACGTTAAAAAAGTAATATGCAATAATTTCCGTCACAGGATGACGTGAACATGATCTTTCTCTATATATGTTTATTTTTTAGCCGACTCGACCAATCGCAACAGTAAAACTTCAACTATTGCTGACTCGATGCAATGTATAACTCAATGCATTATTTTCATGCAGTTTTTATGGCAGTGAACGTGAAAGCATTCTTGCTATTATTTTAATGGTCCCTGCAATTTGGTTATTGTTTGAAGTTACAGAAATGCAGGCACTATTTTATGTATTGACCGTGAAGAAAAATGAATACATAGTACATACATACTATTCTGGTTGAAACTGAAAGATAAAAGGTATTATTCTGCTTACGCAGACGTAAGTATGTCATAATGTCAAGTTCAAGTTTAGGCTAGAAAGCTGTAATTTAAAGCAACACAGAACAATATAGTCCTTAAGTTAGACTGTTTAATATAAGAGAATTGAATGCAAAATGAAGATGAAAGGACAGGCTGCTGTAGTGTAGAAAGACGCATACTGCCAACTTTTGTTATTCAGATTCCGAGTCTTATAAACTTGTAATTTGCAGGAGTAACATTCGAAGGGAATCTTCATGAACCGCCCTGAAAGAATAAAGAATAGCTTTTTACATTACATATTTAGTAGTACTAACTGACATATAACTGACGAAGCATAAGAATAACTTCAGTGCAGATTGGTTACGTGACAGTGATTGATAAATGAATAGGTTGAAAAATATAGAAAGCTTTTAGACGATATGTGACGTAGATGATGATTGATTGAAAATTGAAACGGAAGCATTATTTTAATTTGAAGGAAAGAATTTGTTTTCTTTTGGAGAAAAAGATGTGATGATATCAAGTTAGTGATGTGATAAAAATTGTGCTGACCTAGTTTCCATTTTTACAAAAGTTAAAGATAACTTCCCGATATGCTAATCTAATACAAAATGTTTTTATCCCAGATATTAAAGATAAATGCAGGCAAATACGACAATTGCATACTGCCCCATCTGAAAATATCAAAAATCCCGTAATATGGAACACAAGCTAGAAACTTCTTTAATAGTATAATTGCTTGTCGAAAGTGAAATACTTAATATTATTTGATTAACTAGTGGGCGGGGAGGGGGAAGATCCGAAGGCTGATCTGTTCAAAATCAGTATTGCTTGGGGGGGGGGGGTGTAAAAGATCAATATTTATAAGAATATAGCATATAGTTTCGTGATGTATGACGAAAATATTTAGGTATTTATAAATGCTTGTTTTGAGTTCGTAAAAAACAAGAACTGCAAAAAAGTTTGATTAGGTTTTTGGCGAATTGCTAAATAATATACCAGTCAGGAAGACACACAGGCGTTAATTTCCTGGGGCACATAAACAGGTAATTTTTGCTACCAGGAACAAGTTCATAGATTGCGTGAAAATAATGTTGTTGTTGTTTTCCCATTTCCCAAGCTGGTGAGAATCAAATGTATTTTTCCCTTGTTATTTAAATATAAAAATGATTGCAAAAATATTCGCCAGCATTAAAAATCAAAAATGAGTCATGTCACATCATGATGAATCACAAATGGTGGTAAATAGAGTCGTTCTGAATTTCCAGGTCAAGCAACTTCAGCCGTGATTTACCCAGTCCATGGATAACTGGATAAATCGACTTTCGGTAACAAGCCGGACGATTGGAAACTAGATAAACAAACTCTGGGTTTTTTCCATCCCAATCTCGAGAAACTGAGCTAGTTAATTTTGTTTATCTGTCATTGCACATTTGTCTTTGACTTTCTTTTCGAGTATTATAAAGGGTCAGCCTTGTAAAGTAAGTACGCACGCATTTTAAAATTGGGAGATATCTTCACTTTTTAATGAATGATTCTTATTTCCATAAATGGATTATGTTGTTGTAGAATTTTCTTTCTGAAAAAAGTGTCGCATTTCAAAATTGGAATATTTACTTCACTCAGCCAGACAGAGCCAACAACTTTAGTTTGGTATAATGAAAGAATAATATTGATTTATAGATGGCAGCTCAACCTATGAAAACTCATTTATCTGACGAGATACGATGAACTTCAATAATCTTTTCCTGTAAATAAAAGAATTCATCAATAAATCGTCCTATGAAATCTACAGAAAATAGGCTGTATGCAAAAATTGTGGACTATATTTGTTCCAATAGTGATTTGGACTTTTTGTAGCTGATGCAGACTTACTTCTTGATGATAGTCGATTCAACGCTTCACCAAGATGAAAAGATGAGATGAAAGATGGCCATCTCGTATGTAGATTGTCATCTTAAGATCATCGTTGCCGAAACTCTGCGATTGGGATAATTAAACTTACCGTTTTAAAATCAGAAAACATTTTGTTGAAATCCCTGTATAAAAGTCATTTAGGGCAACTACATACCAGTTCTCCTTAATAAATACACAGATACACCATTGATTGATTGAGTACAAATTATTCATCTTCTTTTTATCGAATGATATCACCAATATCATCACCGGTTTCGATAAAATCATGGAAGTCGTAGACATTTAAATGCAAGCAAAATATTGATTTGATAATTACTTAATAAACTATATAATCCCAAATAAGCAATAAATAAAGTGATATTGACGAACCTCTGCAGCACCCACCTCCCCACCCTTTTCATCTTACAACATAACAGCTCAACATACTATACAAAACCACCAGGATCTCGTAATCCTATAATTTCATGTAATATGGATTATTAAAAGGAGTAATCATTTTTAGAAGACTAATTTTGTCCTTTTTTACTACGTAGGTTTGCTGAGGTGCCGATCCATAGTCCAACCGTTTGTATGAAAATCAGAGAGCAAAAAAATGAGGCAACAGATCAAAGTCGAACCTATCCTCATGTTTATGTACCTTCAGGTCAGGAAAGCAAGTGAGGCAGTTTTTCCTGGTTTGTTTGGTTAAAGATAGAACAGCCACCAAACCCACCTCTTTATCAACAATTTTCTCGACTCACTCAGATCCAGTTTGAAGCAGTTTCCCAGTTTTGTTCCAAAGGTCGTTCACGAAAGAAGGATAAAATTAATGTCAGATTTAATTACACAGTTCCTATGAGCATTGACGTCTAGAACAAAAACAAAGATTTGCCGAGCCGACACACAGCCCTAGCCCAGACCCGACTCGTCAATTTAATATGAATGATATGATTGGTGCATATAAGGAGGAAACTATGCTTTAATTATATTTTAATAGTAGTTTTACGTGATTGTACTATCGATCTGTGATTTTTACTGCTCATCCCATCATCGTTAGTTTCATTTCATTGAAAGAAAATTCCTTTTTCTATCCAAATCCAACATTCCATTCTCGTCCTTGACTTTGACAACGAACTACATACATACAAAAACTGCAGCTTTATGATAGAATGAGAATGCATGGATGGATGATATTTGTAGGTGTATAAGTACTAGGTAGAAGAGACGCTCCTCTAGCTCGCATTCCTTTGTTCCTCGAACAAAATGCCGAATACCTATAATTATACTTAAGTACCTACTTTCTAGTCAGTAAGTAGTCTAGTCAATGCAATATTATGCAGCTGCCAACCAAGGGCTCTATTTTGACAGGAAGACTGGAAAGGGACTTAAAACCAAAACCAGTTAAAACTAGAATATTCCTCTATCTAATGACAAGACTTATGAAATGACTTACTCAGGGAATTTCCGGATTATGTACCTGCCGAGGTTTATGTCGAAGGCCGAAGGAAAGGTGGAAGGATGCAATGATTTTTCAGCGAACTTGCTACACATTCGTATTCTCTTCTTGTTTTGTAGGCTTGCTTGCCTTGTTTCAGTTGAGTTTGGAATTTTCACTCTAAATCTCAACAATGCAATGCATAATATATCTCTCCTCTCTCTTTTTGCTGCTTTCCTGTCGCTATACATGAGACCTTCTTGTTCTTCGTTCATTTAAATTGCTTTGATTCCCTAATTTACTTACTTACCTGCCAACCTGCCTATAGTAGTGTCAGTGCCAAGTGCCAGTGCGTTGCAGTGTCTACCGACCTATTACCTGTAAGTATGTAGTATCACCTTTACCTTCGTCATTGGTGAAGTATTTTATCTTTCTTTCTGTCTTCTCTGCCCTACCAAACAAGCTTGAAGCTAAGTGCTCGATCTTTATTCTTTTCTTTAGCCAATCCAAAGAACTCAAGAGCATATAATGAAAGACCCACCGCAACGCGGGCAAAATGCCGGCAAGCAAGAGGAAGCATGCATCCACCATCCACGGATAGAATACTTTTGGCATGGACAGCACTAGCACTCTTCCTGCTTTTCTTCTGTCAATTTTAGTGATCTGATCTGAATGTGATATTAAGTATACCACTTTTTGTTTTCTTTCTGCCCAGATCAGTCATCGCCAGTTCTGTTCTCCTCTCCGGAAGTAAAGTAAACTGTCAAAATAAGTTGACCAAAGATAAAAGCTTTTCCTGCTTAGTAGCACCTACTTTATTATCAAAACAAGTTGTTTTGCGTAACCGCGAACGAAATTTTCCATTTCATTAGTAGGGATGGTAAGCTTTCATCGCAGTGCCATTTGCGTTGGAAAAATTGCGGTCGTCCAAAAACCCAACGCAATTCGGAACGCAAAACTCGGCCTCGTCGCGGTGGCGAGCGCTCGCTTCACCGAAGTGCGTTGCGGTCGTGCTTATACATGCGTTTTGCTTCATGTTGCCCCAAGATCGTTTGATGATTGGTGGGAAATTTAAACTCGGAAATTAGCCAAATAAGTGGCGTTGACGGCAAAATGAAATTTAATTACTTATAGTTGGATAAATTATCATCACAATGTCTCAAAAAGAAGCCCTTTTAACGAAACTATTTAAATTTCATCACACAAAAGACCTAAATGTATCTGAATTCGGTTATTCATTGAACAAACTGATTTTAATTTCATTGTTTACTTTGTAAACAGGAATCATATGATTTCCACCGCAATGCAATTTTTATTGCATTCGAAGCTTACCGACATGTTACGAACGCATGAGTTGCTGACTGGGCCGCTCGACCAACTCAACGCAAAATCGTTGTGATGAAAGCTTACCATCCCTAATAGGGAGAGAGAGAGAGTAAGACATGCTTGCAGGTAAACTTTAAAAAATTGCATGGTAAGTATGAAATGTGAGTAGTTTGGCAAAAATTGGCAATTGGTGTGGAGTAATATGGGCGGATGTATATATGCATTTAGTGATAATGGTTCCATTAAATGTTGCATACATTCAGCTAATATTAAGCTCTTTATCTCTGTAGGGATGTCGGGATAAAAAAACGCTTATAATGCAGCCTTAGCCAAATGATTTCCGGTGAAAGTAAGTTTCTCCTCAGTTCATTATTTTGTCAGTATAAAAATATGAAAGGAGTCGAGTACTACTGTCATGTTGTGGAGGTACGAGGTTTTTGACTGGACTGGACATAATAATATATAAAAGTTATATGAAAAACCTTTTCCTTCATCCTCATTTCATTTCCAGTCCCTAAAGCCAGCTCACTTGTTTTTTGTTTATGTTTTTCATCCAGTCTATATGCAAAAAAGTTGGAATATGCCGGCCGCATTTCTATAATTTTACCTGGTAAATTAGCTTTCAATTTCGATTTCAGATATTTAGACTAGATCTTATTTAGCTTAAAATTATTTTTGTTTTTGCTTTACGAACCTTACCGATATACGAAAATTGCTTTTTTAAATAAAATGCCAATGAATTCTCAAAGGTTAAATAAATAATTGCTACAAGTTCAACTGATTAAAACAGTTTGTTGCGTTGCGATCCGATCTTGACTTTGTTCAGTTTTTCGGCATACAAAACAATGCTATGTCTATCTAAATCAGAGATATCATCATCAGATCAGCATACTTAAAACTTGTTACTTTTGCAAGTCAGCTGCTACGCTGCGCTGCTGCTGCAACTCAGCAACCTCCACAATACCTGAGGATGAGGAAAAAATGGACTTTGATCTCTGACAGGGAAAACACAGCACGATAAATAAACAAGCTCCACGACGACGGCTGGCTGACTGGCTGACTTGTCAAAAACCAAGCAGGGAAAGTCAATTTGGCAATAGATCTCTAATTTTTGTTCTCTAAATTCCTAGTGATTTTTTTTTTGCGAAATAATAATTGAAACAATAATTGTGAATTGGAAGCTGCTAGCTAACTAAATCCTACCCACTCTTTATTTGTTTTACTACAAAAAGTAAACAATATACAGGTTTTCAACAATAAAAACATGATTCATCAAGCAAGGTGTTATGGTCTCTCTGTCAGCAAAAGGTTATGGGCCACGTCGTCGCCATGCCGGTTACCAGGAGTGACATGGTCCCGATGGGCTTCAGGTGCTACAGCTGCAGTACCGGAGAGGGAGAAGAAAAGGGAGGAAGAGGAGACAGACCATTTGGCGAAGGAGTTCCAGTACCTTCCAGGTGGACTTTTGCCCACCTACTATTTTCAGAAATCACTTCCTCGATTGCCCATCCCGAAACTGGAGCTGACCTGCCAACGATACTTGGAAGCGTTGGGGCCTTTGCTGACAGCCGAACAGTTGAGCAAGACTCAAAAGCTGGTGGCGGAGTTTCAAAAGGGAGAAGGAATCTGTAAGTGGCCATTGACAAGATCAATTACTGACGGACAGTTTCCATCAAGTTTGAATTCTAGATATATATTTTTTGTATTTGAATTTACAGCACTTCACAACGAATTGATGGAGATGGACAAGCGACTTCAGCATACCAGTTATATTTGTGAGCCGTGGTTTGAAATGTACCTTAAGGACAGGCAGCCTCTTCCAATCAATGCGAACCCGGCATTGGTATTTGTTGAGGATGATGATGTGATGAAAAACCAGCCCCCTGCTAGGAAACAGTTGGTCAGGGCAACTAATTTGCTTGTGTCAGCTCTACGGTAAATATTAATGTGAAATGGATTAAAACTATGTAATTAAATTACTCTAATGAAAAGGAATAGTATGTTATGTAATGAATTTTGGTCTTTTGTCGACAGCTTTATGAAGTCTCTTGATAGTGAAATCTTAGAACCAGAAGTCTTCCATTTAAATCCAAGCAAGTCGGACAATCTCCGGTATAGGAGGGTCATGAAAATGATGCCGACTGCGTTTGCTACCTACGGATCGTATTTGTTCAAGGTGAGTTTGGTTAATGGCTCTTTAAATATTCATATTGGGATTGACTAGATTGGCATACCTACTAATGACGTTTGTTTTTTAAAGGCATTTCCACTTGACATGTCACAATATCCGAGCCTGTTCCGCTCCACCAGGATTCCGAACCGTGGGATCGATCAGCTTAGCAAAGGAAATCGTGATGTTAGACATATCACTGTCATGCGAGGAGGAAATATTTATAGAGTAGATGTACTAGATGAAAACGGTTAGTTTGCTATTCTTTATTTTATTTTAATATTTCGCAGTTGAGTTGGTTGATATTTATTATATTCGAGTTAAATAAATATTTACATTGATTTATTTCCAGGTAACATTCTGCCCGTCAGTCTGATAATGGGCTCTCTGGATTACGTTCTCAGCGATCGAAGTCCTCAGCAGAAAAATCCGATTGGTGTAATGACTACTGAAAATCGAGATAAATGGGCGGATGTACGGTCGCACATGGTTCAAAGTAGTGCTAAAAATCAGAGGTCTTTTCAAGAGTTGGATACGTCTCTATTTGTGTTATCTTTGGATGAGGAGGAGCTCGGGGAAAATGAACCTATAACCGTTACCAGACAATATCTTCACAGTGATGGTACAAATAGATGGTTTGATAAGTCATTTAACATTATTGTCACAAAGGATGGCTGGGCCGGGCTTAACTTCGAGCACGCGTGGGGAGACGGAGTTGCAGTCATGAGATTTTTTAATGATATTCACAAAGATAGTCTGAGTCGCAAATGGTCCAATGAAGTGGCACCCAAACGACCGACAACTTCTCCTAAACTATTAGGCAAGTAACTATCACTGATATAATAGATTTTTTCTTAATTTGATGCTTATATTTAATAATTTTAAGACATTACTCAACATTTTATTGATTGGTTTTAAAAACAGAATTCGAAATCGACGAAAAATCCCAAAATGGAATTTCCGAGGCGAAGGCCAGATTTAAACGTCAAATCAATGGCTTAGAAGTCAATCCATTTTTGCTGGAGAGGTTCGGAAGAAAGGCTTGTAAAAAATGGGGAATTAGTCCGGATTCCCTAATGCAATTAGGATTTCAAGTAGCCTACCACCGACTAACTTCGAAAACTGTTACAACATATGAGTCCTGTAGCACATCTGCGTTTAGACATGGGCGGACGGAAGCTATTCGTCCGGCTACAGCATTCACCAAGGTTAGTTGTAAAAGAGCTTAGCTTGTGGCAAAATCAAGAAAACGAATAGGTATATCGCAAAATTGTTGTGACGACAAACCCTTGTTCTAATAGAATATTCGCGTTTTCTTTGTAGGAAGTTAGCACGTTGCTTTCTAAAGATGGTTGGAAGAGTAACAAAGCTCAAGTAAAAGACTTAATTAAAAAGTGTTCGGAAAAACATGGACAGCTTACCAAAGATGCAGCAATGGGTAAGCATTACAATCGTATAAACCTAAATTTGTACTTTCTTATTGTCATTTTTATATTACTTATTACAACTTATTTGAAATTTGCTGTCTCTCAGGTCAAGGCTTTGATCGACACCTGTTTGCAATGAAGACGATAGCCTTGAGTAAAGGATCCGCCCTTCCGGATATATTTAAAGACGAGGCCTACGCTATGATAAATTATAATATTCTCTCTACATCAACTCTCTCAAGTCCAGCAGTTAGAGTGGGGGCTTTCGGACCTGTCGTTCAGGACGGAATTGGGATCGCGTAAGTATAAAATATAATAAACGTTTGCTGGCATTACAGAAGAGTAACACTTGACTGTCTCACTGATTGATTGTTGGGCTGATTATTTCGCAGATATCAAATATGGGATACAGGTTTAGGATGTATAGCCGCAACTAATAAAGGAAGTGCTGATTCCAAAGCTTTCACAGAGAGTTGTACAAAGGCCTTTACAGATATTGAAAGTGCACTTGGAGATAAGTAATAAAAAATAATAAGCTAGCAAAGTCCAAAAAAATATTTAAATTAGAATTAAAGAATCCAGAATAATTTATAATAACTAATAATCTTAATTTGTTTATTTTGAGTATAGTATTTATGTGATATATTGATTATAATAAGTCATCGTATAATCGTATAATACAATAATAAAACGGCATTACATTAATATGTAAACAAAATAAAAGCAGTACAATATTGAAAACTCATGTTATCTACGAGTACATTTATATTATTTTTATTACCACCATAAACTAAATACTTAATTAAAAGAACAATTTTTATGCATATAATTATTTACACTTGTAATTATATATACCGTATCCATGCTCATATATCTATGGCCTGGCGATTTACTTCGAATAATAGACTGCGACACCAAACTAATGCGTGAAAACTGGTGTTTATTTGTTTGTATCGGTTTTTGGTACTCGTTTAAATGTAGGTTTCTGGAAGACCTGCCGAATACCAGCAGCCTGTGAGGTGTGAAACTTCAGATTTTGAGCAGTTTCGGAAACCCAGGCGGACTCGAAATTTGTTGTATCTTGATCAACCAAATGAGTGTATTTGGTACGCCCACTTCTTCCAAAGTTTTTAACTTGCATGACTTTGGGAAGGATAGTCTTATCAAAATGATCTTCAAGGGTGGGCTGAGAGAAGTCCCTCTTGTACACGTCATCTTCTTTATCCTAAAAGAGAAGATAGTAAACCACGAAATTTTAATTGACGAAGTCAGCAAAACCATTCATCATCACTTCATTAGTTTCTATGACTATAACTAACAATAAGCATAACTTGAGATCTTACCAGAAAGAAGACTCCACGATGATAGTATTTCTGCAAGAATTTGTACTTTCCTTTCGTAGCCTTGTTCATCATTACTTTAGGTTTGAGTTTCATCTCGAGTCTTCTTTCTTCATCGGTCATGTTGTGCATTCTATCGATTTCTGCTTGTTCTCGTCTAAAACTGCAAAAAAAACATAACAATAAAAACATTTAGAACATTGTTGAGCCAGGTTGACCTTTACACATCTACCTACGTTTACGTTAAATTTAATTTAATTTATCGGATAAAAGTGCTTACGTTTCTCTCTCATCGCGAGCTTTCTTGAGTCGTTTTAATTCCCGGATTTTCCAAGCCTCATACTCGGCTTCTTCATTTTCCTCATCGGTGTTAACATCAGTCAATTTAGGCATAGTTACTTCGGACTCCTCCTCATCGCTGTCAGCTTTGTGTCGCTCACGTCGGATTTCCTCTTCGACAATTTTCAGCGTTTCCCTCCTCCGTTCTTCATGTTTAACACGGGTTTGCTCCTCATCTTGTTTGTAGGCAATTTCTTCATTGTCTTTATCCTTAACTGTCACCCTCTCATCCCTCCTGACAAACACTGGTTTCAAACGTGGGCGGGCTTCTTCTTCCGAGTCTGTTTTTAGATAGAGTCAAAGCTCCAATTAGTGAACTGTATAAATTAAATCATTTGCTTGAAGGTAAATACTTTAACACGAAACTTACCAGTATATTCCTCATATTCCGATTCACTCTCTTCACTTTCAGGCTCCTTTTCTTCCTCTTTTGCCAACAACTCCTCTTCATCCCGTTTCTCTAATGCACGTTGACGGAGAAATGCACGACGCCTTTCCATTTCCTTGTCGTCGAGTACCTCTTCTTCGGACTCCGATTCGGATTCATGGCGCCTGGCCCGAAAATCATCGTCGCTGTCTTTGTCACTGTCTAGGACTTCAGGTTCTTCCACCCTAAAATGACAGAATTATTACAGCTCACATATTCAAGATTTCAGGCTTTAAAAAATATCACATTTAAGACTTCACAAAAACAAATAAATGTAATCAGAAACCAAAACCAACCTTCGACTTCGAGATCGACTACTTGATTCCAATGTCATCAGACGACGCAATCGAGGATCCTGCCTCTCCTGCTCCTCCATATCATCTCTTTGCTATATCATAAAAATCAAAAATGTTATAGGTTAGTTCTAGTTGTTACTAGGAAATCTTAACACTCAAACAAAATGGAGGGGGAGAGTGAGAGTAAAATGGTAATAAACATTTCATTATTGACTGTCGTATTTAAATTAACTCACCGCATCCTCCTCTTCGTCTCCCTCATCGTCATCGTGTTTGAATCGCTGGTGAGATATAAACTCTTCCTCCTCCGACTCATCGTCACTGGAACTGCGAGGGGCATATTCTGGACGTTTTCCCGAGACGTACCTGGAAACCTTCACCTTCTGCATGGAAACTTGACCTGTTCATACAGAACAACAAGCAGTTATACAATTAATAAATTATAAATAAACCAATGTTCCAATTGAACTAAAGATCACTGACTAACTACATTCGGAATTATCAATTTCTAATTTTATTTTAAAGAAATAAGAAATCTTACCCTTTTCATTTCTGATGGGAACAGCACCAGCTGTAGACTGGATGGGAAGTGGGGCGCCGGAATTCTTCGGCATTTTGGATTATTGCTTATCCTTAATTTTACGCTTTTGACACGGCTTAACTACACTTAACTTTATTAACTTCCCACTCTTCACTCTTTGAAATACTGGCTATGCAATCATTAGTCCGCCTTTGCAAATGGGGCCATGCAATATTATGTGTTAAAATATGTAGATTACAACGAAACTCTCGAGCACACAGTGGAAACCAAATGAAAATAATAGTTAACTATCGTACATTAAATGATTAACTTGAGCTCACACGCTAAGAGAGAGTGAAGTTTCAAAACCCTCCCAGGTGGTTTGTTTTCTCTTCTCAATAGCTCAATCTATGTTTTGTTTTCGAGATTGAATTTGGTGAACGACATTTGGGGCACCGTGAGACGTAGCCGAGCACATTAAACTAGAAGCAACAAAGCTCATGCCTCAGAATGAAAATGCGTCTCTCTGTCTAGCATGCAAACATTCCATCTTCCCCTTGATGCCCATTATGATCATATTAGCGGATTGGCGGATAATATTATATCATGGGATGCGGATTTTATGATTGATTTTGTTGAAAAATTTAGCAATTCATTTTTTTAAAAATGTTTTCAGCAATTTTTAAAAAGTTTCATTCTACTTATCGAGTTCCCAAACGACATTGCGGTTGCGGGGCAAGTTGAACAACGCAACGCTGCCCTTCTTGAAGAGGGTTCAATGCAGAGATGTAAATTAATAGGAGACCGTATATAGTAATTTAATTAAGCATGAGCATCAGCTCGTGTATTTAGCTTGATCAACTAATTTGAATTACATAATTAATTGAGCATGTATAAAATTGTTAAAACTACGGGTGGTTTTATTCAGAATTAATTTTGACAAGATCAGATCCATTCAGTCGTCGGGATTTCGATTTTCCGATTTGTAGTAAAAAATAAATATAAATTCAGCTTTTTTTTAAATTTTTGAATGAGAGTCGGAATCGATTGTAGTGAAATTGCATACCATATGAAAATTTAAAATACATCTTTCCAACATACTTCTGTTCATACATTCAGTTTCGAGAATTGTATTACATTTCATTGCGTATCCATATTCCTGCCAATACAGAATTTCTTAAAATCAGGGAAACTACATAGTCTAAATCTTTCAGAATTTGACGGCGAATTTGGCTAATTAACCGATACATCCTCTTGAACTTCTCGTTACCTACCTACAACTTTCACTTGATTTCATTGAAAATGGAATAAAATCAGAGCATAAACTATAAGAGGAACCGCACAAATTTCACGGCTTCATTCTAGCATGCTTTGTTTAGTGAGGAAGACAACAAATCAACTGACGATGAGTAGTCAAAGGAAACGCCATTGCCATTTTTTATAAAAATTTTACTCCCTAAAACTAAAAACTAGGTCAACAATGTTTTTTTTTGCTTTTATTATTTTTGCATCATCCCTCGATCTGTAGGTATTTTTTTCAACTGTGGAAACCATCTTAATCTTAAGGGTAGATAAATAGTATTTTTTTGGCAACAGCTTCAACTTGACATTTATACTCATCGTTTAGCCACCCAGCTCGAAATTCTTTCAGTTTTACAGTTAGTATTATTTTTACTCAAAAGGCTGAGCTTATATAAACCAACACATATGTGTGTAATAACCGCAAAACCCAAAGTTGCAATGCTATTTCTTGAATGTAGGGCCTGAGAATACACGCTCCTGATCCTTTTTATACACAATAAAAACATGCTTGCTGCAATGATTCCGAAGTTCTTAGAAAAGTTTAATGGATTCTAGATAAACCCAGAAATGATATGATTTTTTTATCTTGTAAAATGGTTGCAGGGAAAGGGAATAAGAGTTCGTAATAGTTTCGACCGTAGTCAGCCGTAAAAGCCATTAAAATCATTAAACCGTCATGAGATGTGCGTTGCGTCTCAATCCCCGTTTCGGTTGATCGACTACGACGACGACACAGGGAACGGCTTCTTCCTTTCAAATGTCTATATACTAACAATGAGTCAGTTCATCAGGACTGCGCATACATAGGAAAGGATACAGTTTGTGACAGTACAATAACGATATCATATCCCTAAAGAAGTGTTACAAAGATCGGAACAAAAAATCCCCCTCAAATTAAAGTTATAAGCCTTAATTGTAGCTAAACGGTGGGTTGGGGGGGGGGGGGTGCTAGGAGTGATGTTGATGGCACTTGAATGTCTAGCGCTAAGCCACGTTCTGCTATTTATTTATCGATGCGCCTGAGACATTCATCAGATGCTTTAGTTCTCTGATTTTGGGAAAACATCTCAATCGCAATGTTTCAGTTTTGTAAAAACCATCCCTTTTCCCTATAGCCTTGCAGTAAGCTACACAAAAGGTTTCGAGGCAGATCCGATGGGATATCAATCGATGAACTTAGTGAAAAGTGACGACAGTATAAAATGACTTGTCTGTCGCACCATTTGGATCACTATCGTTGATTCGTTACATGCGCCAACAAAGCTTTGTCTTTCAAAACTTCATGAAAAAACTTAACTCTGCATTTTCAAATCATTTACCAGATTTATCTACGTCGTTTGTTGGCACAAATGCAAACCGATAGATTGATTCTATAATGAAGCCAATTTAGAAATTGAGCTGGTTATTTCAAAATATTTTAACGTTGTCATCTGTGATTCAAGTAACTGCAAGTGCTGTAAAACAGTTTAAGTGAGAGTTGTCTAGCTATTCAAAATGCATTCTATACTGTGTCCCTATATTCTACTCGTTTTCCTTTCAAGCATTGGAATAGCTCTGAGTTCCTCAAGTTCGGAAGACCCAAGGTGGAATGTAATGAAGCAAAATGGAATCGGGAAGTGGAGCAAGCCCAGGCAGAGCTATGGGAAGGAATACACAGCATCCTCAGCCTCATCAATCCCACTGGCAAAGAAAAAATTGAAGGCTCATAAATTAAAAAAGTTACAGTCAACCCCGTTTAAGAAAGTTGGAGTGGACAAAGT
>JAQGAI010000540.1:0-19506 GCA_034696905.1 Lepidocyrtus violaceus
TAGTCCGTCCGCGGAGAGTTTGTCTAGGATAATATGTCCGAGGATACTATGTCCCCGGATAGTCCGTCGTGCTCCCACTTTTATTGGATTATGTAACAGAAATTCGATACCTAGTCCATTTATGATTCCAAATATCTGCTATAAAAATCATCCGTATCAAAATCCCATTTTGGCTTGAAAATAATCAATTCTGTAAAGATGCATACAGATCAATTCTGTAGTTCCGTCCTTGTCCATGTAGTACTTCCTGGTTAAGTAAAGATTATCCTTTTTAAGCCGTATATGGTGCAACGGATTTGTCCGATTCAATTTTATCCCCGATGAAACAACAACAAAACCATCACAAAGTAAGCATCACTCGCAGGACTGGTGCTGTGTAATAGCAATCCTCAATAAATATCAAGACTTTCCTCAAGCAGTACTTGTTTACAGCAATAATTTCAAAATACATTTTTTTCTAACCGACACAACTAATAATTGTAGTGCCCATTAAATCCGTTTTAATTAGACTCTGCTTATTAAAAGGAAAAAGTGAGAGTTCAATCGATAGCCGAAATAAATTATTGCCTAATATAATTTATCAATCAGGTGGTCCTTGAAAATTGAAATGCAAACAAAAAATTAATTGGCTCCAGCTCTAGAGACTAGACTACTTAATGAGCAGTTACTGATAATGAGTTGTAATTCGATGGGTGAGCACAATGGGAAAATAAATATAATGGACATGTTGCCAACACGGTTGTACAGTATACAAGCATAGGTATCAATAGTCATGTAACCACTCATCATACATTACACAAGCCATGTGCTCCACGTTGAACGGAAATGTCAAGAGATTGTGTTACGTTCACTCACTTTCGTAATATAAAATATCATGATATCCGATTATTACCTTATTCCCGCTTTGTTGTAGTCATACATTCAGACACTGCTATAATTAATCTGTGTCAATCGGCAATTTGCTAATTAAGTGTTATTCAACACAACACAGTTTCTCATATGGCATGACGGGAGACACGATGGTTGAAAATACGGGATGCTGACTACAGTTAACATTAGCTAGCAACATTTATTTATAGCCTTTCTCTATAACCAAGCCAGAGGGTGAAAGCACGGAGACTGAATTTGAATAATGGAAGATCTGTCCATACCTTGAATGAGTAACTATCTTTTGGCGAGTTTCTAGTCTGGTGGTTATACTTGTGTAACCACAGTGCAAATAACAGGGAGCGGGGTTGGAAGCAAAATTCCAAGTAGGCAGTCACCACCGGGGCACCAAATTTTGCTCTTATTTCCTCATTTCTCCATTCACCAATAATAATACCATTTGAAGTGATTCATCCAGATTAAATAAAATGGAGAAAGACATAATATCGTGTGTACTCTGATTGGGGAGGGGAGGGAGGATGGGACTGACGGGGAAAGTAATATAATACATAAATGATAGGAGAGGAATGAGTGGGTGAACTGAGCTGGTCGGTGCTGGGAGACGAATAACGGCAACAGTGAGAAAACGAAACAAGACAACTTTGTAATTTGGAGGATTAATAATTAGCACGTTCTAACTAATCCTTTGTCAAACAAAAGTGTGAGGTTCCCACAGAATAGGCTTGTCCATAGCTGTTATATGGCCACTAGAAACAGTAACCATTCAACAAGGAGTTTGCAAAGTCTCTTTTGCCAACATTGCCTACACGTGTTTGTTACTCACTGTCACTATACAAGTCTACCCACTTCAACTTTCACAGGCCGATATGGACTCTGCTCCACTACTATCCAACAGTTGTTATTACAGTACTGCCAGTATTATAGTATTGATACGATACCAAGCTATATTCAACATCATTGCGTACTGAAAATAGTTCGGAAGCGAAGTAAAATCTAAATATTTATATTAAATCACACCCATCATCATCGTCATATTAAAAACCGCCTGATAGAAGGCTCACACCTTGAAAAGGTCAAATAGAGCTTGCCAAGCTATAGGGCATCGAATTCGAATAACAAGATTTTGACACGTAAACCAACGCCTGAGTAAACAAAATTTTCCCGATAAATCATCGGATTTTGCTAATGATTTCCATTCCAGCCATATGAGACATGACACGGCATGAATGAAAGATTACAGATCGGAAAATATAAACTCGAATAGGCAGTAGGTGGGTACTTGTGTATTCTCTTGTGTAGGTTGCATTTTGTCGCATCTTATGTATAATTTTGGGAGATTTATTTTTTAGCTGAAAAAATAACAGTTTTTATTTCCGCTTAGCGTGCTGTTTCAGTTGCATTGTAATGATAAGGATGTTATTATGCATTCAAACTTATGGATTTTCCCTGGGACCGTCATTCATTATTCATTTTTTACTCTTAATAGTGGTGGCTGAAACGACAACGGGGTTCAAAATTGTCTTTGGCACAGTCACAAAATGAATACAGACGGGGAGGATCCTTCTTTCACTCGATCGGGGTGACTGACGTCAGAATGCTGAAGGTGGATTTTGTAGGTAATGGAGTATGTCTCCTTTTCTTCCGCCGCTTCGGTGGTTTTCCATAAAGCTGTTCCATAATAATTATTATTGTGTTTACCTTTCGGTCTAAGTCATTTGATATGCAGGCGCTTTTACGTGTCACTACAGGAAAACAAGCTTGTTTTCCTTCCTCATTTTTAAGGGTGGCATCAACTTTCAGATTTTCACTTGTTAGTTACTTTTCATATGTAGTAAGAAACGGTGACTAGTATGGATAATATAATAACTATTGTCGTGGTCGTACTATATAATTAAAAACTTGAAAATACACGGATAAAACGCGGACTGGTACATAAAAGCCAAATAATCTCCGTCCTCATTTGCAAGACTTACTAGGTGTCGATTTCCCCTCAATTTTTCTATACCGTGTCTATGTAAAAAAAACTTTCTAGCAGTTTGTGTTCATCTGGTAATAGAAACATTTTGGGGTGGGTGAAAGTGGGACAATGTTACTTATATGAGCTGGGTACATGTTTCGTAGAAAAATCCATGCCTTCATTGATATATAGTAGGAAAACCTACAGTTTAAAATTGGAAAAAGAGTGTGTTCTTCCTCCTATCTTCGATTTGGTAGTTTTCTGGATTCTATTATCAGTTCAGTTTTTAATAACTTTTAAGAAAGTGAATGGTTGCAAATGCAATTGGATGAGTATCTGATTACATATAGGTAAGATGGAACTGTACATTTCCATTCCTCCTTTTAAAGAGATTCAATGGACATGTACTTATGTGTGTATGACAGAGAAGAATGAAAAAGATGTGATCAGATTATAATCTGCGACAAAAGAAAATGGATTGGAATCCAATGATCTGGAAGCACCGCACCGTTGTTATTTGTCTGACGTGAGATGATATTCCCATCCATAATTCAGCGAATGTGAGACGCTATGTGGGTAGACTCAAGGTTTTAATGGAAAATGCTTGAATGATTTATTTGGGAAGCTTTCACTGGTTATCCGTGATATCATATTTATCATATTATCTTGAATAAAATTAAGTTCGATGTCAGATTAGTTTATTGATTCGCCATTTTCAGTTTTACTAATGCATTTCGAAGTAGCAGTAGCAGTTATATCATATGCAGCAGAATCCCATTGTAAAGCAAAAAAAGCAGTTTCAAAGCACTTGATGATGAAACCTCAATCCAAAGAAGGATTTCCCGAAGTCCACTTCTACAGTTCCCCAAGTCGAAATAGGCGGTCAAACGTTGGGGAAAATTATTAAAAGCTACAAGAAGAATTGCAGACCACCTGATATACAATCGTTTGAAATACATGGCTATCGCTGATGATAACTTATATAAGCATTCAATTTTACCTTACATAGTACCTATTGTATTTGAATCCATTTGAATAATCCCCAATTAAATTTTTCGAAGGCTGGGAACTAATAAGTCTGGAACTTTGAGGATAAAACTATAACCATCTTTGTCTAATTTCCAATGGTCGAATACACAATCTCTCACCAGCTTGTCTGAGGCAGATCACTGAAAAATTTAGTACAACATGTTACGTAGATTTGGGAGTGGAGAAAAACATGACTGTAATCGATGAAAGCCATATATTTTGACTGGGAATGGATGGCTGGTGTTGGTGCTCCCCAGAAAGCATTAACCTTCATAGTTCAGTTGATGGCTGGGGAAGCACAGTCTTCATCCCCAGTGAGTGATGATATCATAGGATATGGGCTGTAAGCAGATGTTCCGTAAAATAAACGAAGGCCATTACATCTGTACTGTCATTATCAAAAGTAGCATGATAACCGCCAACATCCCTACTCAACAACACTGTTACTCACACGTTAATGCTTTTTTACGCAGATGCATTACAGAAGTGGGTCACCATTTTTTAGTATTAGACGAAGGCATGTAGAAAGGTCCTTATTATGCAATGGTTGCTGGTGCTCCCATTTCGTGCTAAGGGGATTACTTACTACATATACTGTAGAGTAAAAATTTAATCCAACTTTCGCTAAAATAAAGGATCCCAAATCTCGATATTGTAGATGCTTGAAAGAGAAAAACTATGTAGGCACCATCTGCGCTCAATGTATCCATTCATTTTTTTTGGAATGGAGGTTGGATAATGTGGTGAACATTTTTGATCGCGTTGCCACCCGTTTGATGTGAGATTTAACGACGACTTTCACCCATTCCAAACTAGCGTGGAATGAAACGCCAATTATGATCTCGGATAAGGCGGTGACATATGCACTGTTTGACTGGACTTTGACTTTGTCCATTTACTCTCGGAATTTGAAAAGTTGCTAAATATTTTTTGGCGTCAGATTTGAATCATTGCTTTTGGAGTAAACGCTACTCATACGGATAATGGTCAAAGCTAAAGTTATGGGACGTAATTACAGCTGGAACCTAAGTGAAGTTTTGAACCAGTGACCCTCAACAATGTACCAGCTGAACTTTTTGTGAATTGGAGACATTATGCTCCAGTTTTAGTTTTTCCTCTTTACATCCAGTAGATTTTTTTTTAAACAGAAAGCACAAAAGAGAAAAATTTAATTCGGGATGAAACTGTTCGAGTAGCAACTTTCTCTTTCTACGGCTTTTTAGGAAAAATGTATAATTTGTATTATGGGAACATGTCGGCAATCAGCATCCAGTTTTAATGACATGGCCATTCATTGGAAAATTACATTTTGTGAACTTTATACGGGCTACATTGTAAATTGCTCTGACTTTTAACATTATCGTAATTCATTCTACGGTTTCACCTTGCCATCGCCCACCTGAAGTAGAACCCCATAGTACTGTAAAACAAACAAAAAATTGTACGCAGTTTTACAATAAAACACTCTTAATTAGGTAGGTAGGTATGCTATAAAAGTGGGCATTGGTAATGCAAAGGACAAAAATAAATTGTAATTAGTTTTCAGAATATCTATTGTGCTTAACTGCAGACGGAAGAGTTTGGGGACATTAAATTTCGTAATCCAAAACTGAAATGTGCAGGGGATGAGAAAGGGATTCCTGTGTAAATTGCCTATACGATTAGGAATAACTATTTTCCAAGGACTCAGAAACCTTTCCCGGTGGAAGTGAAACTCAACCTCATTCTCGTAAAATTGCTTCTTGATTCTTGCAAACAACTAAAGGGTGAAATAATCAAATTCCAGGCGAATTTTAGCAGTGCCAGTGAAATCGTTTTATGGTGAGGTTGGGGAAAGCAATGAATATGCGGTTTGGGTATGGTTGGAAATGAAATGAAGTACATAGCTTTAACCGGTGTCATTAAAACATGTCGCTTGAATTTTGCTGGAAGTGAAAAGTCATTGAAATGAGCGGTGGAGCTAACTACTATAAAATACCAATCCTTTGAGTGAATTGAGTTTTTCCGCAGGATGAAAGTTGGCATTGTATTGACAAAGCAGTTGGTTAATTTCTATGTTTTTCTAATGACGATAATCCTTTATTTGTAGGTGATACATGAGCGTGCGAAGAAAGCAGCTGGTGGCGGTAGCCGTAGTGCGACCGGTGGAGCGACTGTGATTGAGAATCTGGCTCAAACCAAGAGATTAGCTGAAACGAATCTAAGTGGTCCGTCCAACCTAGCAACATCAGCTAAAAAGAAGTCTGTTGGAGGAGATGGTGCGGAGAATGATGGTGGAGCGGGGGCTCTAGATGACGACAAATGTACCAATACCGGGAGCGCTTCTCAGGTTAGTCAAAACAAATTGTTGCTGCTGTTGTTTGAATTAAATAAGATGTAAGTACATATTTCTATACAATAATGGTAGACTGACCTATGTTGATTGATTGATTACTATCAAAGGAATTCGAGTCGAGCCATTATTCACAAGGAATGCACAGTTTCTAAAACGTATATATCTAGTGCATTTGTTGTCTCAGTTTTTCTGAAATCCCTCTGATCTCACGTTACCCCAGTATCGTGTAAAAGCGTGCTTACAATGCAACACATTTTCTTCTTAAAATCGCACAATGCGTATCACGGAAGAAAGCAAAGCTGCAAATAATTTCGTAAACAAGTCATCAACTACTAATAAGTTTGATGTGGAATGATTTGGTTTACCACCCTATACCAACGAAATATAGTTATAAGTAGACTTGGCCATTTCATGTATTTGCATTCTTTTTATCTCGCCTCCGCATGAGCTCTTGGTTTGCAAGTAACCATTCTAGGTTAGAATAGGTACTTTTAGGGGCACTTATAAATGCCTTTTTTTTGCATATTTTGGGGTTTTTGGGCATATTGCATATGTCATGTATATTTTCGACTTTTTCGGCATATTAAATATTCTCTAAAACATGCCACTGTAAATTACTATCTTTGCTTATCCAAGCTGCAGAGGCCTACCTAACAAAAGTCAAACAAAGCTAAAGCAGGAATAAGTCAATTCAGCTTCAGAGAAGTTATAGCGTGTTTGGGAGATCTTCAGTCTCGTTGGATGGCGTACCCTATTCTCTTTATCGGACACCTTTTAATGAAATGACAAATTCCATAATCCTCATATTTTTAAGTTAACTTCCACTTGGTAAATGGGAACGATATCAGCATTTCACCAGAAAAAATGGTATCTATGAAGTTTTGCACACTCACTTCCGTTGAAGTAGAACAAAATTCTAGCATTCAGAAAGGAATCTTAACTAACAGAAGGCAGAAATTATCTATGGAAAAGTTGGGAAAAGTTGTTGTGCCATTACGAATTTGGAATTAAACCAATTGCCAACTCTTCAACTGAATAATTAACGGATATCTTTTAGTATGTATCTCGTTTATTTTTATTTTAAGCAATAAGTAATTTTTAAACGTAAATGAAATGATGATGTTAGGAAATAAATTCCTCAAATGTATTCTTTCCACTCAAGGTGAGTCACCACAGAACAATTCCGTAATTTAATTGGGAAAAGGCATAAAATATGTATACCTCTGTCATTGTAATATGAATAACAACAACAGGTACTCATCTGAAAAGTACATATGTATTTGTTATTAGTTTCGTGAAGAATAAACTGTGCAGGGTTCATGATAATTAATGTTCAAAATTAAACAGTCTAGCCAGTTGTCATAAAGCCCCATGTTCGATTATCTTTAAAATCCCATCTGTATTCGGTTTGTTTGTGTAATTGCTTGCTAAAAACACTTTTTCTTAATTCGGTGATATGGAAAAGGACGTAAAAATCCTGTTGGTGGTTATACCTAATGTAGTTTCAAGGAAATGAGTAAAATGGTGCCGGAGTGGTTATGCATGGGTACATGCACGTTTGAGTTGTATCCAACAATAGAACAGCGCTGAAGCAAAGCCACCAGAAAAGGGAAAGCAGCCACACACACGCATTTTGAGTTTTTTGGTTCAGGACGAGCTATTAATTCACGCTTAAAAGCTTTGGAGTCACAAAAAGGGCAGAGTGACTCGTGTGTATGATGTGAACATAGCATCATATACGATTAGGCCCGCATAATATGTAAGAAGATGACATTGCATTATACAGAAACAAAAACATGATGTGTGCTCAAGCATGAGCATTAACTTTCCCCGTTACATACATACCTATATGCATATGCTTCCATCGGCTAAGGAAAAGGGAAAGTGTTTTTGTGACAAGAAAGTCAAGTTTGCAGCTTCTCCCCTCAATTTATATCGTCAGCTAAAATGTTCTGATACAGCAACAGCCAGCCCGTTTAGTTTTTTTTATTCCTTTATGTAAATATGATAATAATGATCCTCGTCAATCTCCCTGTAAAAATATGTTGGTCGTGGCATTTTTTCTGGTATGAGTGAATGAGGAGGGAGCGTGTAATTATAAAAGTGCTTTAGATCCCTTCCCATTATATTATTGCTCCGCCTGTAGTCTGCCTGTAGAATATCGAGGAAATGGAAAGTGATTCATTGTTCAGTTCATAGAATCTGATTGCTTTAAGTCTTGAGTGCGCTATAAAAATTGCAAAGAAAAGGCGAAGGGAACTGAACAGTAAATACTCTTTCCCTTTCTCGTTAATTTTAATGATTTTGGCTTTGTGCTCCCGTTTTTTTTCTTGGCCTCCTAGACGCTGGGTAAATATATAGGGATGTGAGAGTGTATTGGCCGGGATAGATAAACGGAGAGAAAAAAAATCAAAATGGCCTTGTTCTTGTTTGGATTATGTTATGCTGAATGGAAACCTTTCTCTCCTCCTATGCCCCGTTCAGTTTTTACCTTTTAGCCGGTAATTGAAATTTCGGAACGTTCCAATTCCCATACTCAGATATGGGTAGATAGGTAGGTAGTTTAGAACTGCTATGGTATCATCAAATGGACATGCTTAAAACCAGCTTGTGTGCAGCTTTTAGTTGTAGCTGTTTTAATCGAAATAGTTTTTTTTGTGGAGAATGCCGTCGGTGGTTGGACTAACGATATGGTTGTGTTGTGCAACACAATTTCTCTTTATAGTAAAAAGAACTCATTGTATTGCTTAAACCTAATATAATATGCACATATATGCTTATTATGTAATACTAATATGTATATTCATTTGCCTAGCGTTTTTGCAATCATTTTGTTTGTATACTTTTAACCCCCCAACTAATCACGATTATTTGTCTAGGGAAGGGGAAGCGAGACCCTTCTTATTCATGTGAGCTTTTGATTTGATGCTTCACTGAAATTAATTAAAAGTAGACGGTCGGAAATTTGGGGCAGCTTGTTTTTCTCCATTGATCTAGTATTACCTAGCTAGGCCGGCGGAGGAACTCCCTGTGGAAATTGCTAGGTAAGTTAGGCAGAAAATGCGTAGCATTTACTGGATCCCATTCATTAAAATTGATTCCCGGTTGGATTGATTTTTAGCAAATTAATCTTGACTTGCACTTCGCCCTCCTGCCGGCTGAACCTCAGTTAGATATGGATTAAATATGTATGCTTTCCTTTAACACTTTATGAGTTCGAACAAGACGCTGGAAAATTTTGCTTTGCTTTTGAAATTACTGTTGTGGGGTGTGGGCGTGTTATCTATGTGGGATTATTTTGATGAAACAATCATTTTTATTATTTTTCAGGATCTGGGGCAACTTTGGATTGACATTGTTTTGGAGCTCACACTGAATGAAAATATCTTGGCATCCCATCCTATTTATCAGCTAACTTGTCATTACCAATTCCGCATTATGTTTTTGTCAAAGCAGTTTTGATCGTTTGGAACTTAAGAAACAGCGATACAAGTATTTATAGCGTCTTTAAAATAAAGGACGGAACACATGTGCTCCCTGTTCCCGTAACACATCATTCATTTGGAAGTGTCCCATTAATCATTTCCCACTAAAATTCACCAAGAAGAAGAAGAAGGAAAAACCCGCACTGGAGGGACTGCATTGAAGGGGACACAATAAGGCTATAAATTATGAATTGTGTTTTTCCAGCAATAAGTCAACAAAGCTCTACAGTTTCCAAATGATGTTTTCCTTCAAACGGATATTGGCGCAGCAGGGGCACTCAAAGACAAAAGGAAATGAATAAAAGCAACCGAAGCATTCCTTGCTGCAAAAATATTCCTGCCCTTTCTCCCAGACTTGTTTTTTTGCTATGAATTACGTACACGTTCAGGCTTAATGTTTTGAATCGCTTTGGGTGGCGTAGGTATTTAAAGGGGAAAATAAAAGACATGGACACGTCCTGCATGTATGACGACTTCACTCGTAGTTCTACTTCGAGGGATATAAAAAAAACTCGATAAATATACATGAGAGATATAATATGTGATCGAGATATTGATTTGCCGGAAAATGCCATACTCGATAATCAGAGTGAGAATAAAACTACATAAATCCGGGTTTTGCAGACACTCGAAGGGGGAATTAGAAAATGGCGCTGTGCTAGAGAACGGCAAGTTTGACAACATAATGTATAATAGGCAAGGAACAATAAGCGCGTAGCTAAAGCTGGGACAGATGGGCAAACTCCATGCATGATATTACCAGCTACTATGCACACTACTTAAATGGAGTGAATCACATTCATCAGTGACTAGTATTCTTCCCTCAAGTTTTATCTAGGTTTCAGGGAGTTTTCCAAAGAAAGAATGCAACTTTCTCCTTCGCCTTCCCAAGACACTTTTAGTTACTCAATTAGAATAAGGCTGGGATGGAGCATGTAATGTGAAATCAAGTTGGCTGATATGATGCTCCTATGAAAAAAAAAGTGGGACTTGAGGAGAAAGCCCCCTCTCTTTGCCAGCAAGTATCAGTGGAAACTTTTCAATGCAACTGTGTACACCACATCGACCACAAACAACCCTTCTGAAGCATCCTTTGGGATATATCATGGGAACAAAGACTGGATCAAGTTACTGATGACAGTCTTATACGGTTTGAGGGGAATCGATCCGATATTCCAGGACCCAGAAATAAAAATTGTTATATGATGTGCGGGCTAATATGGACATATATGTAATAAAAAATATATCTATGCATTTAGTACGTAAAAGTTCTACCATCATCATCAGGAAGTAAAATCAGTCAGTCATCAGAAAACTTCCAGCTTTTACTTTCCCTTAAAATATTATAACGTGTGTACTAGTTGGGCTGGGGTTGGAGAAATTGAACAGGGAAACTTATTGGTTTGCCCAGAAGCCTTAATATTTCGCTCTGCCGATTCTATCAACGCAGGAAAAAACCTTGCCATGGGAGACCTTTAGGAGAAAACTCTAAGGAATCATCAAGTACATGCAAGTAAAATCCGTACGGAAATCAGGAAACCGACAACAATAAAAAAAGCTAATAGGAGGAAAATCCTTGGCTGTTTCTTTTAAACGAGCCCAATTTCCTTTTGTCATCAGTCATCATCATCCTCAATCCCGATTTGTGAATCTTTTTCAATAATTGAGAGGCAAAGGAGTGAGTGCGATTTTTGTTAATTTCTTTATGAACTTGGGCCTGGATTCCATTTTCATTTCCAAATTGGGACGTACAGACACGAGTGGAAATTGAATTAGCCGAGGAATATTCGATGTTTATAGGATATTATGTAAAAAGAGTTATCATCGCAGCCTAGTCTTCCGTCGCAAATAGAGGAAAGTCGATTCAAGCATTTTCCCTGTGCATTTGCAATCTTCGCAAATTCCTTTTCACTCCCTCCATTTTTCAAATTTTCTCCTTACTACCTTCCTTCCTGGTATTCCCTTTTATGAGATAGAGAGGAGGAAATAACTACAGACGGAGTATCATTTTTCATCTTTAAACCTCCCAAAATCTATCAACGAGCGGAGGAGTTCCAACACACCTCCCATAACCTTTGAGAAAGGGATTGCCAGTTTCTTTTCCCAAACAGAACTCCGATGAATACCATGCAGCAAGTATTTCTTTGCGCCATTCTACTCTGCTTCGTCTCGGAAGGTAAGATTCACTTTTTTACAGTGAAAAATTGAAATATGAACATTATTTACTTATTTTAAGTTATTCCTAGTTTGGTAAAAACAATGCAGATTCAAACAATTTGTTGTATGATGTGCATTTTCCATAACTACGAGCACGTGTGCCAAACCCTTTAGGGATCGTTCTAGATTAGCTCCATCAATTGTAGCAAATTCAATTAAATGGTGGAAAGCCTACTTGAATTTTGTTCATGCTCGTGCAATTAGAAGGAGTAAACGAGCAAGATGATTCGAAAATTACCCCTCAAGACACCTTTATTTACAGACATATAGTACATATCTATTTCAATAGTCGCATTACATATTATTAATAGGATTGTGTTTGGCCTTGTCATAAATATTTTTAAAAAATACAGTAGAGCTTAACTTTACACTAGGGCACAGCGTTTTTAATTATTTTTATCTAAAACAAAGTAGACACAGTTACTCCATTCTGCTTAAGCTTGTACAGATATATGACATAAATATTGCAAAAACCGTTGATCCTTGAGTTGAAGCGATATCTCTCTTACATTACATCGGAGTCTCCAAAAGGAGTCTGGGAGTTAGAAAGTATCTGAAGTAGGTATGCTAGTATACAATGTATGTATAGATATACAAATTGAAACAATGTATAATAATGCTGCAATTAGTGCAGAATGAGAAATTTTACTGACACATCCCATGTTTGAGGTTTGACCAGACAGGGCGTGCCATGAACTTGCGATTAATCAATCCATTAAATTGTACATGTCAAAATTGTCTACATGATAATGATAAACTACCTATATATGCATTTGTCATTCCCAATTGATGACCTGATTTGTTGACAGCTTATAATTAGCCCGATTGTATAATTATCAGATTAGAAAACTTAAAACATTTCCTCCAATTAAGATTGATATTAATGGGGAAGTTGTAATATGTATAGTTATCCTATAATCATTGGGTCTGATTTCATCATTTTTTTTCGCAAAAATTGCATAGCCTTGTTAAACAAATCCCCTGAAACAAATACCTCGTCAATGTCTTTCCGCAACGGTAAAATGTTGTTATAACAAATTCTACATCACAACATAACGCTTCGCGATAAAAGTGGAATGCTACGGCGACAGAATTGATTCAATTGAGAATCATTTTCTCTTTTCTCTTCTACTTTCCGTTCTGAATCCGCATATGCAAAATGGTCTTTTTGTGCCCCTTTCCAGCCTTTCATGTTACAACAGAAAGGGATGAAAAACAAATAAGCTTTATTAGCCCTGTAATGAATGCTAAAGAAATGTGCAGCCGTTATTGGCCCTGACTTTCTGACCTATAGCTCGATCCAGTCTATTTCAGTGTGGACTTATTGGCGAAAATATTTTAGCCGACGCCAGTCGAACTTTATGTTTACTTCCATCGCATTCTTTCCTTACTAGAAGGTATGCGAAATGTGAATGCGACAGATGAGTAAATTGGAGAAAGCATTTAAGTTTACCATTTGCCACTGCACCCATATACCAAAATAAAACACTTCTTCCTCCTCAACTCAGCCCAGAAAATTTGATATGTACAGGGAGATAAAAGGAAATTGTTCCATTCCCAAACATCAGATACATACTACGTATTCCTATGGATATAGCTAATTCGGGAATGGAATGCTAAAGCAGAATTGTCCAATTTCCGAATAAGACCTTTTGAGTGATGAAGGATTTCTTCCTGTCTCACGTCTACTTTTATTCCTATTTGCTGGGGTGTCATTATTGTCAGAAAAATTTTCCGAGTTAGTGACTGGCACATTCATGTCAGCTCCCATGTATATATATATTATCCTTGGTTTTTTATTACACTCCTTCGTAAATTTACATACGTCGTTGAGGGAAAAAGCCTCCCACCGAAATTGAACCAAAGTAGAGTGTGTAGAAAGCAGTGATAAATGCAAAATATGGACTGAATGTTTCGAGAAAAGTGGAGTATTTTTTTATATATTATATTTTGTTGATTTTTGTTACACTTTATTATTGCGATTCAAAAGGGAGAGCTTAGCGTAAAGTGCGATTTAATATATGTATTTTTATGTTTGCTTATTCATTCGCAATTTTTCATCAATGAAAGCAAACAAAACATAAAAAATTTGGGACTGGTAAACAAATTGTCTGAATTTGACTATAGACATACATTCTAGCAATGGGCTACACAATTCACAACAGATGGAAATTGGTTTTTGGAATTGTGCTGGACGGTCGGGTTTTTACTGCGCTATGATTCAAAGGGAACTTTCTATAAGAAATATTGTGAGTTATATCTACAAAATTATACCAAAGTACGTATTTTTCAACACAGTTCATCGTGGTTAATTTTAATTAGACTTTAACACCAAGAGTGACAATTAATCAGTGAAAAACCAATTAGACCAGAGTCAAAGGTGATTTAGTGCTGACGAGAATAAAAGCCGCTTTTCCTAAGGACTCATGCCAAAATTTTTGAATAATATTCAAATGCAGGCTATACTGTGTTAAGATAAAATTAGCCCGATGATTGCTTCTGATATAACTGACACGTGCAAACAAGTGCAAACACCAAACCAAGCTACGCGAAGAGCACGAGAGAGTACCAGTTCATCTGAAGCATCCAGTCCTATTAACCAAATCGATAAGCAAAGTAAATTCAAACAGCGAAAGACAGACGCGATGACGTTGACAGCGACAGATCTAGAAAACATTCGGAAGATTGTTAAGGAGATTGTAAAGGATGCGCTTGACGAAAAACTGCAAGTTATATCGGAAAAGCAAGAAGTTCTTGAGAAACGAGTCGAATTGATTGAAAAGCTGTCGAGGGAGCGGAATATCATTTTCAGTGGAATAAAAGAGGAAGGCAACGGGGATTGGAAAAGCAATCTGAATACCGTAGAGTCCATATGTAAGAAAATGAAGATTCCAATGGTGCAAGTAGATGACGTTTTTCGATTGGGCAAGTCAGCAGAATCGGACAAGCCTCGCCGGCTCCTGCTAAAATTAGTGAAAATGATTGACAAGAAGCAAATGATGGGAGCAGCCGAACCACTTGCAGCAGAAGGCATTTATTTAAACGATGACCTCACCAAACATGAAAGAAAGGAAACTGGGATTCTTTTGACGTATTTTCGAGAACAGAAAAAATCTCGCCCTACAATAACCAAGTCCATTCGGAGAGGTACTTTACATATCTGGGAGAATGGAAGCATCATCGAAAAATATCGAGTTGTCGGAGAAAACGTGGTAGCGGTGGAGAATATCTGAAGACACGGACCCATGGAGCATCATCAGTTAGTTAAGTCTAGTATAAGTACTTATAAATTAGATATAGATATTAAATTAGGAATATGGAATATTGAAGGTATAAGTAAATTAAACATTATGCAGAATTCAGACATAGAAGATTTGTGTACTAATCATATATTTGCATTATATGAAACGTGGGCCGAGACTGATATGCAGTTTCGTCACCTTTCCAGATACAGTTGCGTTCAGAAGAGTTCAAAGCGAAATTTCAAAGTAGGAAGAAGTAGCGGAGGGATAATGCTTTTCTTTAGAAATGATATTTTTTCATTAAATAAGGTTATTCAAATTCATCAAAACTTTATTGCAGTAAGACTGAAGAAAGGTAACATGTCTATGGTTATAGTAATTATGTATATACCCCCAGTAGCGGAATACGATTGTGTGTTACATGAGCTGTCGATTTTATTGCAAAATATATCTACAAACGGGGATGATTTGGTTATAGTAGCTGGGGATGCAAACGGAAGAGTAGGAAATAATGACACAGACATTAGCTTGGTGAATAATTGGGGTAGATTGAGACGCGATCGATTTTCTAATGACGAAATTTACAACAAACGAGGACTAGAACTAATCGAGATTATGAATGATCACAACATGATACTTCTAAATGGAAGAACAGCAGGAGATATTCCGGCTAACTATACCTTTTCGAGTAAAATGGGGAAAAGCACGATAGATTTATTTTTTGTTGGTAGCCACAATGCTAATCTCTGCGATACTATCAAATCCTCTAACTTACCATATTCTAAACATCTGCAAATGTCCTTATCGTTAAATCTTAAACAAACCGAGAATTCGGTATTTATTCATAAACTAGTATGGAACGATGATGAAAGGGAAAACTACCAGAATTCAATAATTACGCAGATGAAGGGAGGAACAGATTTTTCTTACGATAGCTTATGCAACATAATTTTTACTGCAGCAAAGTCGTGTAAGATGGTTAAGGAATGTCCAATCGATCGTAAGTCATCAAAACCGTGGTACAACAAAGATTGCCGGAACGAAAACGTTCGTGTCAAATCCTTACTAAAAAAGGCAAAACGCACTAAGAGTCAGGCTGTTTGGAAAGAATACCACTCTGGAAGGAGTGTGTACCATAACTTACTGAAAAAGAGAAAAAACGATCACGATAAAACCATGCGTGACAGGTTAAATAACTGTAAGAACTCCCAAGATTTTTGGAAAACTGTAAAGTGTTATCGTAGTAAACCTTTTGCAGCAAACGTGGTCAGTGAGAAGCAATGGATGGATTTCCATAAAGATATTTTACCACCTAAATCTACTAAAACTTTAAAATTAGAAGGGAACGAATGCATGGAATTGGAGAGTGAATTTACATATGCAGAGATTTCTATAGTCTTGCGCGCACTAAAAATGAAGAAAGCAGTCGGTACAGACGGAATCCAAAATGAATTTATAAAACATCTACCCGAAACAGCAATATACCAGCTATTAAATATTTTGAATAAAATATTCTTATCTGAAGTGCCTCCACAGCAATGGGCTGAGTCAATAACGACAATGCTATATAAAAAAGGGGACCCATACGATCCAATGAATTATCGTCCCGTAGCACTTTTAAATCATACTTTGAAACTGTTTACACAACTTATTCAAAATAGATTAGCAAGTTGGGCAGAAGATAGTGGTCTTTTACCAGAGTGCCAAGGCGGATTCCGAAAAAAACGAAGCTGCGAAGATCAGATTTTCTGTTTGAATACAGCTATTCAAATGAATCTTGGTAAAGGAAAACGGAAAGTTTATGCTCTTTTTGTAGATTTTGCTAGAGCCTTTTCCTCTATTCCTCAAGATAAACTTTGGAATAAACTAATATGGCTAGGTGTACCTAGTAAAATAGTACGGACTTTAAAGAATTTGTACGATAACTTTAAAACATGTATTAAAACGGAACACGGGTTTACACCTTTTATTGATGTAACGCTTGGATTAGCCCAAGGTGAAATATTATCCCCGATCCTGTTTAATTTGTATATCTCCGATATTGAAGCTTATTTGAATGGAACTGATATATTTGGTACCAAAATAACGCAAAAGTTCCAACTTCAATTGCTCTGTTTTGCTGATGATATGATTATTTTTGCAAGTACGCCTGGCGAACTTCAAAAGAAAATCAATAAGTTGCATGAATATTTTTCCGGGCTCGATTTGCAGGTAAACGTAGAAAAGACAAAAATTTTAATATTTAGCAAGAGCGGAAATTTGGGCACTACACCTACATTTAAATATGGTAATAACAAAATTGAAGTGGTAAATAGTTATACATATCTCGGTGTTCCATTTTACTCCTCGGGTTGTTTCAGTCGAACAGCAGAATATTTTAGTAAAAAAGGGGCCGCTGCGCTTGGTAGTGTGTGGAAAACTATAATTGGGGGAAAAATCAGTAGCTGGAACAGCAAAATCAGATTATTTGATTCAATTGCTGCATCCACAGCTTTTTACGCCAGTGAAATTTGGGGGCTTTCATATTACGATAAAATTGAAACGGTTCAACAAGGATTTTTTAAAAGGTTGCTGTGTATATCTAGATTTACCCCACGATACCTAGTTAGAATAGAAACTGCAAGACCTACTATGTTATTTTTTATCCTAAAAAGAGCCGTAGCGTTTTGGTTTAAGATACTTACTATGGAAAATGATAGGTACACCAAGCAATGCTTCTTCGCATTGAAAAATCATGGTCCAGATAACGCACGTTACAATTGGGTAAAACAAATGTCGAATATTTTTGATAAGCATGGGCATTCATACCTGCTAAATATCAATGATCCAATTGAGTTTGCACAACACATCCCTTCTCTACTTCAGTCGTTTCTTGACGCAAATAGGCAGAAAGATTCTGAACGTATACTTGTATCAAAAAGATTTTCTTATTACAAACAAATTTGCAGGGATGAATTTTTACCAGCTAGTTACCTCTTGCTAAACTTACCGTTTAAAATTATGATTATGTTTGCCCAACTTCGACTCAACTACAATATGATGTATTTTGAAAAGTATGTGCATAGATTTGAAGAAAGTGAAAGGTTTGAGATCTGTGGATCAGAGGAGAGTAGCTTAAATCACTTTTTACTAAAATGTGCTCCGATACAGACCTTTAATTCGATTCGTAAACTAAGTTATAATAGCTATCTAGATGTATTGAACTCGACAGGAAATGAATATTCAATAAGAAATTTGTATTACGTTATTTGTGTAAGTCTCCGTCTTCGAAAATTTATTTTAGACGAATTTTTGTAATTCATTTCATAGTAATAAATAGTTTTACTTAACCAGCAGTAGCAATGTTTGTATACAACTTATAAACCAATCAATATGAATGTAATATGAATGTACCTAAATGCTCTATGGGTCACGGACCTCGAAAGAGTTTAGAAATAATAAATCAATCAATCAATCAAATCAATCAATCAATATGCATTTATATGAAGGAATAAATGAATAAAATATGAATTTATTTACGAACTTATTTTAATTATATGTAGCTAAATTTCTAATTTTCATCAGCTTCAAATAATTTTTTGTTGGAAAATTTCAGAAAATGTAATATTATATTTACGTTTTGGAGTACAAACTTAATGTTTTAGCAAAAACAAACAAATTTTTTTACAAAAAAATATTATCTCTAAAAATTTCAATTCGCCGAAAGAGTCAGCATTTTTTTCAATTTTGAAAGCACTCTGATGCACAAAAATTCATATGACATGACCATATTTTTCTCTAAATATGACGTTCCATATGAAATATGAACGAACACGGCAACAGCATTGATCAATAGGTACTTATCATTGAAAACAGAACCTTAAAATTCGCATCCGGTCTTGAGTTATCGTGCTAAAAGACAGTCACCCAATACCTAGCTCCGTAAAAGCAAATCCTTCTGGGGTAAGATGAGAACCCGAATTTTTTAAAATTATTAATCTACCTATCCCAATTAATTATTAAAGTATAACTAGGGTTGCAACTTGCAGCTCCGTAATGAAGGCGAAAGCAAATCCATATGGGGCAAGATGAGAATCTGTTTTTTTATATTATTAATCCATCCAAATTAATTATTTAATCTATCATGTTAATAATGTTTAATGATTTGATAGAGCTTAACTTCTTAGTCATTGTTTGCAATCCAAGCAGACACCCATATATGCATGTAATTCGTGGTTAACTCGTTATTTGTAATGGGTAGTAGGCATCGGGCGCCAGCTTCATAAATATAGGTTGGGCGGTGGACCTTGCCCGCCAGGTTCACAAACAGGGAATGGAATAGCCCAAGCGCTCCCCGGCACCTCCTGAACTGTC